>CM075983.1:52362469-52406306 GCA_038087875.1 Malacoraja senta | reverse complement strand
ATGGTTTTTAAACACCGCTATAAGATCATCCCTCAGCCTATGACGGGTGCCCAGTTCCCAGGTTTTTCCTTGCAGTCCTTCTTAAATAGAGGCATAACATTAGCCACCCTCCAGTCATTTGGCACCTCATCCATGGATACACTCCTCCTTGGATACACTTGATCCCAAGTACCTATTCCTGGCCCATGCCACCTTCTTTTTCCTGACCAGAGCCTCAATTTCTGTCTTCATCCAGGATTCCATATTCCCACCTGCCTTGCCCTTTAACAGGAACTTGCTTGCCTTGACTCTCACGATCGCTCTTTCAGAAGCATCCCACTTTCCAGACATTCCTTTGCCCGCAAACATCCTACTCCAATTAATTTGAGCAAGTTTCTGTCTAATACCATCAAAGTTAGACTTGTCCCAGTTCAGAACTTTAGCTCGTGAGCCCGCTCTGCCCTTGTCTATAAATATTGTAAAACTAACAGAACAGTGGGCATTGGCCCCTATAAAGGGCCTGTCCCACTTTCACGACCTAATTCACAACCTTTTTTTCTCGTGTACATTTTTCATAATGCTAGAAAAAACGCCCCGATCTACTTGATGCCACGAATACCTACGACCTACCTACAACCTTCTACGACCTACATACGACCTCCTACGACCTACCTACGACATCCTACGACCTCGTGACGACCATGCTGTGAGTATGAGTCAAGGGCAAACTCGGCAGAGGTCGTGAATTAGCTCGGAAAGTGGGACAAGGCCCTTTAAGGCTTGCCCACTGACACTTCATTAACCTACCCATCCCAATTTCTTTGCCTTCTCCATTGTAGGGCCTCTACATATTGCCTGAGGAAACTTTAGAACACGATTGACAGAATCTGCCCCAAGCGTGTCACATATCACGCTTAATATTTTCTTAATATCTCAAATGTGCATTCTGGAAAGGTGTTATTATCAACTACAACCACACTTTCACCACGCTATTTCACCACAACTTTTGTCATTCAATTCTTTTTCATTCCCTTTGCCATGCATCTGATTCTGGTGCAGTGCATCAACATTCGCATCACTTTGAGCCCACAGCACTGAAAGGAAGAGTGACATTCATGTAACCCAAACTGGCTCAGCCCAATTCTGCGTTGAGAACAGGAGCAGAAACTTGGCTGAATTTCATCTCTCCATAGGCCGAGAAACAGAAAATCAAATTGTTATGACTACACTGATATTATGACTGTTATTACCAAACTGAGTATAAATATGACCAAAACAAATCCTGGCATAACTAATTCACATCACAATTCCAACTTTGGAAGATTAGCTCTCTAGTGCATACCAGTGTAAGCATTATCTTAGCAGGCTCAAACTTGTATGAAACATATTTTTTCTCCACAACTGGCCTCATTTGGTATACAGTATACTATTAAGCACACTGCAGTACACTGCAGCACAAAGGGTATGTATTTTCATTTAAAGTTATATTTTTAGTCTCCCTTTTCTTGACTTTAAGAAGCAGAAGTCACTTTGCATCAGTCAGAGCATGCAATATATTTTGGGATGGAATAAGAATTGTGCTTGGAATGCTGGTAAACTCTTTCTATAATATTAAATTGAAGACATCAGGATCCTCAAAATAAAGGTGTATACATTATTAAAGATCAAGAGAAGAACACTCCAATAGGTAGTACTTATGGTTAGTTTAGTTTATTGTCACGTGTACTGAGTGCAGTGAAAAGTTTTTATGTATATCACAGGATGATGTCATTATGTTTTATATCCACATGACCTATCACATGACCATACATATTGACATCACACAAGAAATAATGATACGCATGTTGAGATCACATAGTTATGACAAATGATGAGTTACGCAAATATGCATTCTGTGGTTTAATGGTTAAATGTTCCTAATTATACTTTACATTTTTCATCATTTATGCCTTTACAATGCAGTCTATTGGCAAAATTCAGATAAAGCACAATGTGCAGAGGTGCAGAGAACTTTCATATTCTTGTGTGTGTGTGTGTGTGTGTGTGTGTGTGTGTGTGTGTGTGTGTGTGTGTGTGTGTGTGTGTGTGTGTGTGTGTGTGTGTGTGTGTGTATGCGTGAGTGTACTTGTTAGTGTGTACGTGCGAATGTGCATGTGTGTATGTGTGCATGTGTATACGTATGTGTGTGCATGTGTGACCATGTGTACTTCTCCCTGTATACATCTCCTACCATCCATATCAATGGTAAATCCTGATACTATTGTATTCAGAATATCTAACCAAAGATGACTGATGATGTGTAGTTCTGAGACAAAGTGCCACCACACACCGCAGGGTGCCATTTAATGCTGTCCAAGCTCTTCTATTTTGGTTTGTCAGATGTGGGCATTGTGGAGAATCGTCACCAGGATGATCCCACCTTGGAAGCCTCAGCAGCGGGAAAGACGAGAGACAACTGAGCTCATCTGCTTGATGACCAGCCATTGATTTGCTTAAGGAACCATCAAACCATAATCAAGCACAGATCATCACTTTCGGAAAAGTGAAGATAGGAAATGGGTAGAAAAATATATGTAAGAAGTTCAATCGTACTTGTCTGGTGAAATCACTAGGTTGTGAAATCTGTAGGCTGTGAAAGAGTATTTAGAAGGTGAAATATACAATATCTGCAAGTATGCATATACATTGTTTTGTGTGTGTGTGTGTGTGTGTGTGTGTGTGTGTGTGTGTGTGTGTGTGTGTGTGTGTGTGTGTGTGTGTGTGTGTGTGTGTGTGTGTGCGTGTATGCGCGCATGTGTGTTTGTGTGTGTGACATGCATGTGTGTGTGCTAACACACATGTGAATACCTGCATGTGGACATGAATCGCCATCAGAGATATCCCTTCATATAATGACAGTTGAAGTTATCTTGTTGATGAATTGAAGATAGACACAAGTTTAGAGTCTGAAGAAGGGTCTCGACCTGAAACGTCACCCATTCCTTCTATCCAGAGATGCTGCTTGTCGCGCTGAGTTACTTCAGCATTTTGTGTCCATCTTCGGTGTAAACCAGCATCTGCAGTTCCTTCCTACCCTGTTGATAAACTGAAATACGTAATGAAAAAATTTCTCCAACTTCCCTTACGCAACCTTTCTTTGTCAACACTCTAACATTTGGGACTGGGAATTTAAAAAAAAAACCTTCTTTGTTCTCTTACAAGAAAAGCATGTTATGAATGATTTGCTTCATTCTCGAATACAAATAAATCAATCAGTCCCAGGGAAATTTCTTTGCAATTAGTGATCATGTATGTGTCTGTGTTGTTTAAGTGGGGAGAGGGAGGATTCAAGAAGATTTTTTAATGTCTTTTTAAATGCTACCTTTGCACTTTGTACTTTGCAATGCTTTCTCGAACTTGTTCGTTTGCTTATGATACAAAAACCACATACAGCTGAATTTGTTCCACTTGTTAGGTGAGCAATAAAACTCTCAAATATAGTATAAGGAATGCGTATGAAGGAACTGCAGATGCTGCCTGTCCCGCTGAGGTACTCCAGCATTTTGTGTCTATCGATAATATAAGGAAGACTTGTTTCCACCATTCATATTCATGTGTAGGAAGGAACTGCAGATGCTAGATTACACCGAAGATAGACACAAAATGCTGGAGTAACTCAGTGGGAGAGGCAGCATCTCTGGATGGAAGGAATGGGTGACTTTTCGGATCGAGACCCTTCTTCAGACTGGGAGTCAGGGGAGAGGGAGACACAGAGATAAGGAAGGGTAAGGTGTGAAAATGAGACATCAAAGGGGATGTTGTTCAAGGAAAATGTAAAATAGATCATAGTTTGCTGGGAGAATGTGACAACGAGGCATTAAGAGATAAAATTTAATCAGCAGGACAGTAAGACTGGACGGAGAACTAGGAAGGGGAGCGGTGGAGAGAGAGGGAAAGCAAGGGTTACTTGAAACTAGAGACGTCAATATTCATGCCGCTGGGGTGTAAGCTGCCCAAGCGAAATATGAGGTGCTGTTCCTCCTATTTGCGCCGGGCCTCACACTGACAACGAAGGAGGCCCAGGACAGAAAACTCGGTGTGTGAATGTGAGGGGGAGTTAAAATGTTCAGACACCAAGAGATCAGGTAGGTTTAGGCACACTGAGAGGAGGTGTTCAGCAAAACGATCGGCGAGCCTGCGCTTGGTCATTGGTCGTTTTGTAATGTCAAAATTACTTTTATTTCTTTAAGGAATTAGCTATGCCAGCAAGTTTTAATATTTGATTGGGGTGAGTAATGTTAAAAATGAACAGATTCTGAGGTCCAGGACCATGTGCTGAAGGGATGCGTTGGAAAACAAAACAGCCACCACAATTGTACTACAACAAAAGGCCTGAGACTAGTCTAAAACCTTCCAAACTCTGGTAAGTACTTGTAATTATCTCCTCACTAAATGAAATGACATTTACAAAAATGTAAATGAAATTACTGTGAATTTTTCCATATAAATGTACACATGCAAATATAATGCATAAATAATTTTTTTGGGGAGAGTACATTAATTTATATTGAGTGACCTGACAGTGAACTTCCCCATGTTTGGTCTAGACACTATTTTACCTGTGAACAAAGTTGTTGGAGAACAGATGGGTTTTCTTGTGGTGTGTATAAGGTGGAAATTTCCACATCTTTGAAGGGAAAGTTGGTGAAATATTTGAATCTGAGGAAGGCAGAGGGATATAACAAATGAGTGAGACAATGACATTCGATACAGGCGGCTCCACCACAGAACACGTGCAGGTGTAACAGGCTACATGGCCTCCATCTCTGCTTTGCACAGATTCTTGGTGAAAACTCCTCAGTTAAAGATCCAATAAACGTGAAATAAATAAACTATTTGGGAGAAACCCTACAGAATTAGGGTTCTGTAATTAGAAATAGAAATAGGGAATTAGAATACAGAATTAGAATACAAAAACCATACAAGGGCAGCACGGTGGCGCAGCGGTAGATTCGCTGTCTTACTGCGCCCAAGACCACGGTTCAATTCTGACTATGGGTGCTGTCTGTACGGAGTTTGCAGGTGCTCCCCCGTGATCCACGTGGGTTTTCTCTGAGATCTTCGGTTTCATCCCCCACTCCAAAGACATACAGGTATGTAAGTTAATTGGCTTTGGTACAAATGTAAAATTGTCCCAAGTGTGTGTAAGGTAATAGTAAGATTAAACGAGAACTTACCAGTTTGAAGTTTGATCTGTATTTTATGAGCAGTTACGATGAGGGATTACGTGAAGAGCCCGTCCAGCACGCATGCGCGACATTCTTCAAAGCAGCGGTGTGAAATCACAGGAAACACAATAATTGAAATAAACATAGTAAAGAAAAGGAGAACTAAGATACCAGTTGATCTATAATTGAGGGTGGGAGCGGAGGGCACGTAATCCCTCATCGTAACTCCTCATAAAATACAGATCAAACTTCAAACTGGTAAGTTCTCGTTTAATCTTACTATTTTACTTCGGAGTCACGTGAGTGACTACGTGAAGATTTTAAAGCTCTGTGATTTCAAACCGTGTAACAGTTCACACTTCACTCGCTGCCGAAGTCATTCAAGGGAGGAAGTAATCAACCATAATCTGTTTGTAAACAATAATGGTATCTATTAAACAATAACAAAAGACAAAATGCTCCCCTGGGCTTAAATTATATATTTTTGCAGATTTTAAAACTTTCTGCAAATAACACAGGTTCTGCTAGCGGCTTGTGGTAGAACGTTTGGAACGTTTTCTCCATGTTCATTCTTTTAGCCACCGATGTGGATGCTGCCCTGGTGGAGTGAGATTATATACATCAGTATCTACTCCAGCAGCTCCCAGTACCTGCTTGAGCCATCTCGAGATGGTTTGGCTCGACACCCAACCATGAGGTTTCTTGTGGCTGACCGATAAGGCTTTTTCTTTCTTTTTTTTTCTTTTTTCCCCTCTCCCTCGAGAATCTCTTGTTGTGTTGATGTAAGTGAATAAGTGAGTCATGACACACAACCGTAGGTCAGGTGGGTATGCCCGGAAATCCATAACTAGGACTCAAGTTCCTGGCTTGCTCTGCTTTAGCAGCTCCTGAATGGTGAATGAGACCCGGTCTGGTGTTATAACCATGTTCTCCAGTCGCAGTAAGTGTAGGGACTGGACTCTTTGTGCTGAGACTAATGGCATCAGCATGACCGTTTTCAGGGTTAGCTTTTCCAGGGTGAGAGACCTGGCTGGGGACCATCCCCTTAGGTATGTCAGGACCACACTGACATCCCAGATTTGGGTATACCTAGGTCTAAGAGGGTTGGAGTTGACGATACTCCTCATGAGTTTGATCACCAGCGGTTGAGACCCTATGGCCTGTTGTCCTGGCACCTGTTTTAAGTAGGCTGACAGCGCACGTCTGGCAGTATTGATGGTGCTGTAGCTCAATCCTTCATTATGGTGAAGGCCCCCCAGGAACTCCAGTACATTGGTTATATTTGCAGATGAGTACGTTGTCCCAGTAGTCGAGCAGTATCTTTCCCACGTCCTGATGCTCGATAGGTATTGTTTCCTGGTGGACATACGGTGTCATCATGTTGATGGTCCTGTCAGACACCCCAGTCCCAGCAGTGGTCTTTTGATAATCTGCAACCCAGTAGGTTAATTTTGTCATGGCATGGATGACTTATGCCTGATACAGGGTGCGTCAATAGGTCTGGGCTACTGGGAAAGGTCAGAGGAGTTTCGATGACCATGTCGAGGACCACTGGGAACCATGGCTGTGTAGGCCAGTTGGTACTATCAAAATACCTGAAGCAGAGTCCATCTGTATTTTGCGTAGTACCCTACAGATTAAGGCAGAAGGGGGGGAAAAGCATAGAAGAAATAGGTCCCCCAGTTCAGCGCGAATGCGTCTATCGCTGCTGCCTCAGGGTGTGGTTCCCAAGGGACATACATTGGTACGTGGTGATTTAGTCTGGATGCAAAGAGATCGATATCTGGTGTGCCATATTGGTTTGTAATTTTAGCAAAAGCTCTAGGATTTAACATCCATTTGGTGTTTATCATTGAATTTGCGTGACCTGGCACTGTATTTAGCTTACCTGGTAGGTAAGTTGCTGATAGCCAAATATGTCTATCGACCCACCATTACCAGATTGTTGACCCAATTGTCACATGATATCGATTTTATTCCGCCCATATGGTTAATATAGGCCACCACCGTGATATTATCAATTTGTAAATGAACATGCAAGTAGTGCATATTCCTAGAATATGCTTTAAAACCATAAAACGCACCCAACATTTCCAAATAATTTATGCCCAGTGTTTGTAGTAAAGATGAGTCTAGGTTAGTCCATCTACCACCTGTGCTGGATATGGTATTAGTTGCTCCCCAGGCTTGAGCACTGGCATCTGTTTGTATAGTTAACGTTCGGTTATTGATGATGATTGGGCTGGAACTATGCCAAATGTGTTATATCCACCATTGTAACTCTGATATTGCTTCAATGGGTAGTTTCATGGTTCGGTCAAAGTGACCTGCATGTCGTTTCAACGCCTGTACTTTTGCCCTTTGTAGGTGATGATAGTGCAGGAGTCCAAATTGTGTAGCTGAAAATGCTGCTACCATTTTGCCAATTACTCTTGCCACTTGTCGGATGGTTGGTCGATTGCTTACCATTAAATTGTTGCACGTCTGTGCCAATTCTGCTGCTTTACCTTTTGGCAACATTACAGACATGTGGATTGAGTTAATTGTGAATCCCAGATAGTCCATAGTTGTGGATGGCGTCAACTTAGATTTAACTGGATGTATGACAAAACCCAGGGTTTCAAACAATTTTGGTAGCTAATACAGCTGATTTAGCCAACTCCATGGTTTTGCCTACTATTAGGATATCATCAAGATACGCCATGACAATATGTCTTTGTTTCGTTAATGTTGCCAAGGCTGGTTTTAATATCTTGGTAAATAGTCTAGGGCTGATGTCAACCCATTAGGCAACACTTTATACTGCCATAGTTGCCCCATCCAGGTAAATTTCAGGTATCTGCGATGACCCTTGTGAATGGGTGCTGAATAGTAGGCATCTTTTAAATCAATGCTTGCCATAAAGTATCGTTTGGAAATCAGTTGTTTAGCAGTTACAATGTTTCCATTTTGAAATGTACATACTTAACAAAGGTATTTAGTGAGGTTAAGTCAATGATGATGCGACATCCACCATCTTTTTTGCTTTTGGTAAATATATTTGAGACAAATTCCAAAGGTTCATGTTTGGATTTCTCAATGACACCCTTTGTAAATAACCTCACCAGTTCTGCTTGAGCCTCTAGTTCTCTTTGACTGAGAGGGTAAAGACCCTTTGGGGTACGTGCTGAACTGGTGGCATGTTTTCTTGAATGAACTCTATTTTGTATCCCCGAATACTGTTAAGTATATAACTATCATTCGTGAGACACCTCCATGCTTCAATGAACAGGTGTAATCTCCCCCCTGTTAGTACAGTTCCCCCATTTTTACATGCTGGTAGGAACCATACCCACCTACCTCCATAGTTATGGTAGTGTTCCTTCTTCCGTTTGTTCATCCGTCGTAGTGCTGCTGGATGTACCGTTGATTGGGGGTGGCGCATTTTCCTTGGGGTCCAGTCTGGGCCCTGGCCTAAAAAGGCTTTCGGGGATAATATGCGGACCCCGAGCTTTCACCAGTTCCATAGATTTGACCTCGACTGGTGGACGCGGTGGGGTACTGCCGTCTGGTTTTTGTGTGGGTCTGCTCGTTCCGGGGCCTGCCCTCATGAGGCCAAATGCTTTGGACTCTCCTCCCGGTGCTTCACTTGCCCTTCCAAATAACAGGATCTGCGGCTCTGAGGCTGGTGTTTACACTGTCCTGCAAACCTGGGATTGAGGGCAGGTCTTATTCTCTCCTTGCGGAGGTTGTTTATCTCATATTGGGTGTTGCACAGCAGAGCCAGAGTGTCTTGCTGGTTTGTGGTCATATCCTCCCCATCCACGGAACGAGCATAGGCTGTTATCCCTGTCATCAGGAGCTTGAGGATTTTAGCTCCTGGTTCCGGATACTCTGTCCCACATACCCCCCCCCCCCCCCACAGATACCCCCCCCCCCCCCGGTACATTGAGCGAACTGCAGTTTTCCAGCTCTAGTGCCTCATTAAGTACCTGTCTTGTAGGGGTTTGAGGGACAGGTGGTTAATGCTGGCCGCCAGTTTTGGCTGCAACGGCCACCCTGCTCGTGGTGTAACCACGTAGCGAATCTCCACACCCAGCAGCTCTTCCTGATCCTGTACCCCAAGCGTACTCCCGACATCTTCAGCCAATGACCCCTGTTCCTGACCAGCCCAGCCCTGGTCACCAACGCTGCCCTGCTTTGAGGGGAAAGCGATGGCCAGTGCATTGTAGAGCACTGATGTGGGAGTGCCTGAGTTCCCTTGGCGAGACTGCTCCAGCTCCCGAAGCAAGTCTCGCTGGAGCATTTGCTCCATGAGCCTTTCCATGCGGCTCAGGCAGCTAGCTCTGCCGCTCTAAGGCGGAGAGCCTCCTCATCGGAGTGAGACATAACCGGCCGGTATGTTTTGCCTTGATTTGCCTCCAGCCCGCTGCTGTTGGTCAGACTGCGCTAGCGGGACTGGGCTCGGCTCGGTCTCGATGAGGGTGTGCCGCAGCATGTGCGGTCCAGGTGCCGCCTCTCGCCCCCCACTGATGGAACACTCCCGTTCTGTTGGAGTCGAACGGGGAGCGGTTTTCTTCCTTTGCCGTGCTGCTCATTTTCCCAGTTCCCCTGGAATACAGAGCAGAGCACAGCTTGCTGATTACGACCTCAGAGTAAGACTTACCTGATGGTCCGCTGTTTATTTTCCACCGACGTGTAGCGGGAGCGCCTGTACTCCCGGTCGTCGCTGTTGCACTGCGTGAACGCTAATGTCGCGCATGCGTGCTGGACGGGCTCTTCACGTACTCACTCACGTGACTCCGAAGTAAAATCTAGCTTTTTGTGTCTATTTGACTGGGTGCATCATGGCCTTCAGTTCCTTCCTACACATGCAACCAGTCAGGATGCTTTCTGCAATGCATCTGCAGAAGTTCATTTAGGGATTCAGTGAAATGCCAAATCTGCCTCACTTCTTGACCAAAGACAAGATTTGTCAGTCAGTTATGTCCAGTTTCAGCAGCACATGAAAGCTGCACAAGTGAATATTTAATTTTAGTTTTTTAGTTTTAGAGATACAGTGCCGAAACAGGCCCTTCGGCCCACTGAGTCCGTGCTGACCAGCGATCCTCGCATACCAGCACTATTCTACACACAAGGGACAATTTACACATTTTACCAGAGCCAATTATCCTACAAACTTGTACGTCTTTGGAGTGTGGGAGGAAACCGGAATACCCAAAGAAAACCTACACAGTCACAGGGAGAACGTACAAACTCCGTACAGATAGCACCCGCAGTATGGATCGAACCCGAGCCTCTGACACCGTAAGGCAGCAACCCTACCACCGCGCCACCGTGCTGCATATAGTAAATGACTTTTCAATCTTGAAGATTAATGCATCAATAAACTGCCAAATATGTCTGAAGAGATGTTATTCCATGTCTTCACTGATCCAAAACATTTTTGACTGATCCAATTACTCCAAGCCTGTCCTGTTTAAAATGATAAAACAAACAGTTTGTCCTCAGTTGGTACCAAAAATAAAGCCCCATGTTTATTTTCATCAGTATACCTCCACATGCATGGACAGCCATGCCTAATCCTCATTCAATCCCTCCTCTCAGTGCTAATTGTTGGCAATATATTGGCAGAGCCACTGCCCATGGCCAATCCAGAGATGCTGCCTGACCCTGTGAGTTACTCCAGCATGTTGTGTCTGTCTTCAGTGTAAACCAGCATCTGCAGTTCCTTCCTACACATTTTGTCATCAACAGTGGGTTGTTAGCTGAGCGAATATCAGGGTCAGAGTCAGGGTCAGGCTTCACAATCTCACTCCAAAATGCAACTTCCTGTTCAAATAATACATTAACAAATGATGTATGTGTAAAAAGGAACTGCAGATGCTGGTTTAAACCAAAGATAGACACAAAAAGCTGGAGTAATTCACCAGGGCAGGCAGCATCCCTGGAGAGAAGGAATGGGAGACGTTTCGGGTTGAGACCCTTCTTCAGACAGAGTCTTTTACCCAGAAGTGGGCGGCGCGACTTTTCGTTGCAGCGGCCTCTGCAGTCCGTCTGTCTTTTTATTATTTTTGTCTCGTTTTTATGTAGTTTTTATTATTATTTTTTTGTCGGGGTATGTGTGTGGGGGGGTGGGGGTGGGGGTGGGGGGGGGGAACTTTAAAATCTTTCCGCTGCACGGGAGACCCGACCTTTTCTTTGTCGGGTCTCCGTTGTCGTTGGGGCTGGGCAACGTGGAGCGGACTCCAGCAGGAACGACCTGGGGCTCCCGTGGAGCTGCAGACTACTCACCGTCGCGGGGCTGGCCGAGTCCGGAGCGGGTGGAGCTGTGGTGGAGACAATCGCTGCTGCGACCCGACCGCCGGAGATTCGGAGGCTACAACCGCGGGTCTGGCGGACGGCAACACTGGAAGCCCGCGGGTCCCCTGGTGGGAGACTGCTTTTCGGGGCTTCCGCAGCGGCGACTTCTCCTGCCCGAGTTGCGGGGGTTGAAGAGCACCTGGAGCGGGGCTTTATACCCCCGCGCGGCTTGGAATGGCTGCCGGACTTTGCGGGCGAGCGCCGGGGCTCTAACACCAAGACCCGGTGCGCGACCTTGCATCACCCGGCGTGGCTTTAATGGCTGCGGGACAATCACCATCGCCCGCCGGGGGCTTTGACTTTGACTCTGACATCGGGGGGGGGGGGAGTGCAGTGGAGAGATACGTTATTTTTTGCCTTCCATCACAGCGTTGTGATGGATGTATGTGTAAATTGTGTTGTGTCTCGGGTCTTCTTTGTTTGTATTGTATGGCTGCAGAACGACATTTCGTTTGGACCTCAAGGGGTCCAAATGACAAATTTGTCCCTCAAAAGACAAATAAATTGAATTGGAATTGGAATTGGAAGAAGGATCTCGACCCGAAACGTCACCCATTAACAAATGATGTTCTGTGTGTGTGTTTAATAAGGCATAGGCATCCCAGCATAGATGAGAAGGTTGTGGGATTGTGAATACTGAACAAATTGTCAGAGGTCTACACTCCACTAAATGATCATGGTACTTTATTGTCACCGGTACCTAGCTAGGTGCAGTGAAATTCTTGGTTTTTGCATTCAAAGTACACGAAAGAGTCGCCGCAAAGGCGCCAACAAAGTTACAAAACACTCATCCCTTCTTCGTCCACCCCCGCCCACCCCCACCCCCCACCTCCACCCCCACGCCGGGTCCCTCTTTGTTCACGCTGCCCCCCCCGCCTCCCCCACACCGGGTCCACATTTGTTGTTGTAGGGAACGGCAGATCTAGTTTATCCAAAGCAAGACACAAAAAGCTGGAGTAACTCAGCGGGACAGACAACATCACCTATTCCTTTTCTCCACAGGTGCCGTCTGACCCGCTGGGTTACTCCAGCGTTTTGTGTCTATCTTCTCCTTTCTTTCCAGCCTGGGAACATCCCAACCCCAAGTTCCATCATTGAGCAGTGCTCCCTCAGCAACGGGCTGGG
The DNA here is from genome assembly GCA_038087875.1 of Malacoraja senta. Taxonomy (NCBI): domain Eukaryota; kingdom Metazoa; phylum Chordata; class Chondrichthyes; order Rajiformes; family Rajidae; genus Malacoraja; species Malacoraja senta. Next base: position 52,393,653 of record CM075983.1, on the reverse strand, counting down.
CTGAGGTAGGGGCAACACACACTCATCTCTTGTAAATGATGGAAATGTTTTGAAGATTCAGGAGGCAAGTAACCTGTTGTTAATATATAACCTCTGAATGTTTGCAGCAACATTAATTATGTGGCTGGCTCAATATTGTTTCTGTTCAGATGATCTCCTGGATTTTGATTGTGGGGAAATTGAATGAAGTTAGTCTCCTTGGATTCCTGGGTTGGTGATGAAGATTGCCTGGCACCTGTTTGGGGCATCTACGCCATGCCAATTATTGGCATGAGCCCAAGAACTCGCTGGGGATATCCTCATTCTCCGAGGAATCGTCACTCCATTTGATTTTTACTCACTTCTACTTCTAGAAACATGTCTATTAACAAACTCAGCGGGTCAGGCAGCATCTCTGGAGAAAAAGGCATAGATGACATTTTTGCGTCGAGACCCTTTGATCAGACTCAGGGGAAAGAGAAACGAGTGATGTAGATGGTGAAGTAGAGAGATCTTTTCCATTCTGAAGAAGGGTCCCCACTTGAAACATTGTCTGTCCATTCCGTCTATAGATGCTGCCTAACCCACTGTGTTCCTCCAGCACTTTGCTCTTTGCTCAAATTCCAGCATCTGCAGTTTGCTGTATCTCCATGAATTTGCCTGAGTATCATGAAATGTACCACATTTATTCACTGGTAGACAAAAATGCTGGAGAAACTCAGCGGGTCAGGCAGCATCTGAGGAGCGAAGGAATAGGTGATGTTTTCGGTTCCGAGACCTATTCACTGAATCGGCAGGTACTGATATCATTTCATATCCCCGTTTGGTCTTTTAATGTGTTCCTCAACGACGTGGGCCCGTCCACCTTAGCCCGACCTCAAGACCCTGATCCACCGACGAACACATGGTATAAATTTACATACATGTATGAATTCACACCATGTCAGCAGCTTTCTTTCATAGGAGGATATTGGCTGTGTATAATGCTGACGTCAATCGGTTTGTAAAGTCACAGTATTTTCCAGCAGGATCACTGTGGTAGCATAAGTTAAGCTGATTTATCTGTTTTGTTATACAATGAGTTGTTTGCAGTTTCCCTTAACACTGATACTCATCTGAGGTCAGCACTGAACCATCTTGTCGTACAATTTCCTTCTGACCCACTGAGACAAGCATTTTAGCCAGTCTAAATTTGTGGAATATTTGAAAGAGTAGTTGAAAACAAACATCCCAATTAAAGAAGAAGGGTTTTGGCCCGAGACGTTGCCTATTTCCTTCGCTCCAAAGATGCTGCCTCACCCGCTGAGTTTCTCCAGCACTTTTGTCTATCCCAATTAACCTTACATTTAATCAAAACCCATGAAAGGAGCAAACACCTTGGTGATACTAAATGATATCAGTATCTGCTCATTCAGCGAGTAAAAGCGGTAGTCGGAAGAAGGGTCTCGACCCGAAACGTTCACCCATTCCTTCTCTCCAGAGATGCTGCCTGCCCCGCGGGTTACTCCGGCATTTTGTGTCTATCTTCGGTGTAAACCAGTATCTGCTACACATTTCAAAACATTTCATGATACTGACAAGATCAGTTCAAACCATGGAGACACAACAAACTGCAAATGGTGGAACATGGCAAAAAGCAAAGTGCTGGAAGAACTCAGTGAGTTAGGCAGCATCTATAGAGGGAACTAAGTGGGGTGTGTGTTGGGGAGGGTGGGAGGGGGGTGTGGGGGGAGGGTGTGTGTGTGGGGGAGGGGGTGTGTGGGGAGGGTAGTGTGGGGGAGGGGTGTGTGGGGGTGGGGGTGTGGGGGAGGGTGGGAGGGGGGTGTGGGGGGGAGGGTGTGTGTGTGGGGGAGGGGGGTGTGTGGGGAGGGTAGTGTGGGGGAGGGGTGTGTGGGGTGGGGGGTGTGGGGGAGGGTGTTTGTGTGGGGAGGGTGTGTGTGGGGGAGGGTGTGTGTGTGAGGGAAGGGGTGTTTGTGGGGGAGGGGTGTGTGGGGGTGGGGGGTGTGGGGAGGGTGGGAGGGGGGTGTGGGGGGGAGGGTGTGTGTGTGGGGGAGGGGGGTGTGTGGGGAGGGGTAGTGTGGGGGAGGGGTGTGTGAGGGTGGGGGGTGCGGGGAGGGGGTTTGTGTGGGGAGGGGTGTGTGTGGGGGAGGGTGTGTGTGTGAGGGGAAGGGGTGTTTGTGGGGGAGGGGTGTGTGAGGGAAGGGGTGTGTGGGGGGTTGTGGGGGTAGGGTGTTAGTGGGGGTTGTGGCGGTAGGGGAGGGGGTGTATGTGGGAGAGGTGTGGTGGTAGGGGGGAGTGTGGGGACTGGGTGTGGGTGTGGGGGAGGGGGTGTGGGAGAGGGGTTGTGGGGGAGGAGGGGGGTTGTGGGGGAGGAGGGGGAGGGGGGTGTGGGGGAGGGGGGTCAGGGGTGAGGGGGAGGGGGGGTGGGAGGGGGGGTTGTGGGAGGGGGTGTGTGGGCTCACCAGTTCCCGGCCCCAGCACCGACCGCACTCCTGGGCTCCAGGACCCGGCTCCGGACTCACTCAGCTGCTGCCGTCCCCAGCGCCTGTTGTGCTCACAGCCCCCGCCCGTGTACACAACCAGCTCCCACCTGCGAACACAGCCCACCCGCGGAACACAGCCCGCACTCCGCTGCTTCAGCTTTATTCTTGGCGGCTTCTGGACGGGCGGCTTCTGGACGGGCGGCTTCTGGACGTGCTCATGGACTCAGCCCCGCCTCCGGGGTTTTTATTCTCCAGCGGGTGCCGGAAGGGGCTTTACCTTTAGGGTGACTGACAGGCGAGAAGACCAATCTGATGATCTCACGATTTTTTAAACCTTCATAACTTTTGTAATCTTCCACCGATCGAACAAAACTTGGTGCGCCTGGAGCAGAGGAGAACGGTGAGTAAGGTGGCGAAAAAATCCTAGCAATATAGGGTACCGTTTTTGCGCAAATTTAAAAACAAAACACAACGCAGAAGTGGTCAAGATGAGAGGTTTAGTAATAGTATAGATAGAAGATGTACAGATGATGTTTCAAGTGGGGACCCTTCTTCAGAATGGAAAAGACTTGATACTGGGCTGAGCTGGCAGTGGTTCTCTCCACCCCTGCTTTCAATACAGTAGCAGTAAGATTTATATTTGGCTCAGAAACACATATCTCACTACCAATTCCTGCATTATTCATCAAAAGCACAGCTGTAGGGCTGGAACCAGCGAGAGCCTGGGGTAATTACTCCCATCAGACTCAATATTCAGTGACAGACACAAAATGTTGGAGTAACTCAGCGGGACAGGCAGCATCTCTGGAGAGAAGGAATGGGTGACATATCGGGTCGAGACCCTTCTTCAGACTGAGAGTCAGGGGAAAGGGAAACAAGAGATATATAGAGAGATGTGGAGAAATGTAGAGCAAATGAATAAAAGATATTCAAAAAAATAACGATGATAAAGGAAACCGTCAGTGACACAGCTTTAAGAACAGCCCATGTTTCACCAAAATGTTATCTTAACTTCTTCAACTTTTCCAGTTCATTTATAAAATACTAACAAACTGGAAAAACATGAGCTTGCACAATTTATGAGAATGGTGTAATCATTTGAGTAATTGTGCCGGTGCTGTGGTAGTTTTTACAGTCATCCTCAATCTAGGGATGCTCACACACTACTGGAAGCAGAAAAGAGTCAATAAAATATGTTTTTTTTCATCCAAATTGATTTCCCATCAAGTTGCAGACTTCTGCTGTGGTTAGAGTTTCACAGGGTGCCAATCACTGTTGGATAATTCAGTCCTTTCCATCCCATGACATTGTTGGAAATAGGACAGCAGGGTTTCCATGAATGTTTCATTGACAAACACCATTTGAACAGAACGGATCTTGTCGGCGTTTCACCGCTGTTTGTGAGACTTGCTGCTGGTAAGACAGACACTTATTCTGATTCGAAGATAGACACAAAAAGCTGGAGTAACAGCGGATCAGACAGCATCTCTGGAGAAAAGGAATAGGTGACGTTTCGGGTCAAGATCCTTCTTCAGTGTCAGGGGAAAGGGAAACGAGAGATACAGACGGTGATGTAGAGAGATACAGAACAAAGGAATGAAAGATATGCAAAAAAGTATGCAAAAAAAAAGTATCTGTCCAACTCCAGATTATTGTGTCTTTCTTCGGTTTAAACCAGCATCTACAGTTCCTTCCTATTCTGATTCACCTTTCAGGCCGTCTTTGCTCCTTCAGCAGTGATTTTCCGTAGGAAACACACATTCTACCACTGTGCAGCTCCAGGTTTTCATGCAACAGTAACAGGACACTCAGCGCACCTACACATCAAATGTCCTCCTCTCTGTGGAGTAGCAGTGTCTAACTAACCACAGGCCAGATGATTACTTTAATATTGTATATTACACACACCATCCCAGGTTGACAAATGAATCAGCCCAGGACACATCTGCATGAGACACAAGAGTCAAGAGTGTTTCATTGTCATATGTCCCAGATAGAACAATAAAATTCTTACTTGCAGCAGCGCAACAGGATATATAAACACAAGTTAGACACAAAATGCTGGAGTAACTCAGCGGGACAGGCAGCATCTCTGGAGAGAAGGAATGGGTGACGTCCCCGGGTGCAACCCTTCTTCAGACATGTAAACACGGTACGTTGTAAGCAATATACTAAATGAGAAAACAATGTCAGTGTGTATATATACACACACATGCATACCTACACATAAAAAACAAACAAACAATAATAGTGCAATAATACCAATAATAATCTATTGTAGTTCAGAGCTTATTTGAGGTTGCAGTGTTTAATAGCCAAATGGCTGTAGGGAAGACACTGTTCCTGAACCTGGACGTTACAGTTGTTAGGCTCCTGTACCTTCTTCCAGATAGCAGGGGTGAAATGAGTGTGTGGCCAGGGTGGTATTGGTCTCTGATGATGCTGGCTGATCATTACACCTCAACACTGCTTCACTATTGTTTAACGATTCTACTAGTTAGAGCTTTAATTCTGCACTCATACTGTCCTGGCCCATCAGTTAGACTTCAGATCCAGATATAATGTAATATATCTCATGAAAAGTGATGCACGATGCTCTCAAATAAAGGAAAGCGCTTTTAGAAAGTTTGGGAGAGCCCAACACTTAAACTACAAAAAAGGCCTAGTGTTCCACTCCCTGAAGTGAGTTATCAGCTCAGAATGTACACCATTGGTTGACTAATCTTACCATTAAATCAAAAGTTGGTTCTTTGGAGAACAATGTGGAATTGTGAAACCTAGCCCTCCTCACCCAAACATCAAACCCTCCTCAACTGCATCTGCTATTGCTTACCCCACCTCTCTTCCATCTCTTTAAACTGTCTCTTTAAGTCCCCTCTTGATGAAGATTCTTAACTTCGAAACGTCCATTCCCTGCAGAGATGCTGCCCGACTTGCTGAGTTCCTCCAGCCGCTCTTAGATATTCCGGTATCTGCAGTCTCGCACATGATTATAGTTATCGTTGCTCTGGCTGTCAATAATTGAGATACTTATGTACCCAGAGAGTTGGCCTCAGTGCAATGGTCAACCTGGCAAACTCCTGCAAACGACAATAATCAAAAACCTCAGTATTCTCCCTGGGTGGCACAGTGTCACAGCGATAGAGTTGCTGCCTTACCGCGCCGGAGACCCAGGTTTGATCCTGACCATGGGTTTTGTCTGTACAGAGATTGTACGTTTTCCCCGTGTCTGCGTGGGTTTTCTCCAGGTGCTCCGGTGTCCTCTCACATGCCAAAGACATACAGGTTTGTAGGTTAATTGGCTTTGGTAAAAATTGTAAATTGTCCCTAGTGTGTAGGATAGTGTTCATGTACAGCGTGATCGCTGGTGGGCACGGACTCAGTGGGCCGAGGAGCCTGTTTCCGCGCTGTATCTCGAAAGCCTAAAGTCTAAACTAATCTCTGTGAGCTTATCCAATGTCAAACAGTTATCAGTCAAACAGTTGAGGTCATGTGTAGGAAGGAACTGCCGATGCTGGTTTATACCGAAGATAGACACAAAATGCTGGAGTAACTCAGTGGGTCACGCAACATCTCTGAAGAGAAGGAATGAGTGATGTTTCAGGTCGAGAGCCTAGATTCCAGTCGCTGTTCTGTAACACTCCAACTCCCACCTGGTGATTCTATATCTAAGGTGAGGAAGATCAAAGGCAAGTTTAAATGTAATTTCCATTTAGTTGAACAACCTGCATACAGTCAAACTTAAATATTGGTACCTTAAGTAAAACATTGATCAGGATAACTGGCCTACAACTCCTTCTGTCCTTCACTGTCCTTCTGGTTAATTTTACTGATTGTATGCCTTGTTGTCACCTTCCCCTCAGCTAGCAATAAACTATCTACATTTCCTTGATCATCGTCTGCTTTTATCTCTCAATTTCACACCTTACCCTGCCATACCTCTGGTCTCCCTTTCCCCTGACTCTAAGTCGGAAGATGGGTCTCGACCCAAAACGTCACCTATTCCTTTTCTCCTGAGATGCTGTCTGACCCGCTGAGTTACTCCAGCTTTTTCTGTCTATCTTCGGTTTAAACCAGCATCTCCAGTTCCTTCCTGCACTCCAACCGAGTGTGGAGTCAAAGGTCAGCCAGGAGCTTTTACAGTGCGGGCTTCACAGGCCACGCCAAACCTTTTCCTCACGACGTGTGTTGGAAGGAACTGCAGATGCTGGTATAAACCAAAGATAGACACAAAAAGCTGGAGTAACTCTGTGGATCAGACAGCATCTCTGGCGAAAAGTAATAGGCGACGTTTCGGGCTGAGAAGGGTCTTGACCCGACAGATTATCTAAAGCTTTTCTCCAGAGATGGTGTCTGATCCATTGAGTTACTCCAGCTTTTTATGTCTCTTCCCTCACCAATGCATGCTTTTTGTTGTTTACAGCACTCACAGAAAAGAGATCAACCACTGGATATTCCTGGTTCATTTAGCTGACCTATTCATTTTCTGAATTACTGGTGCTGCCTGGTGAATTTTAATACTAAATGGCGATATCTTTACTGAGAATGTTTCTGAGTCAAATCTTCAATGGAAATGAAACAAAGGAATATGTTCATGGAAATACTGACGATTCAAAATATTAGCATTGAAAAATCTAGAGTGGTAAAGTATGGCATATGGTTAGAATGGTAAAGGGCCTGTCCCACTGCGGCGACCTAATTGGTGAGTTTAGAAGAGTTTAGGAGAGTGAAAAAGTGTCATGTTGAAGACCTCCTTTGACCTCCTTTGACCTCCTTTGACTATGTTGAAGACTAGCTTCGACTAGCTACGACTAGCTTCGGGAAAATTGGACACTGAATAGTGGAGAGTGAGGACGACCTCCTTCGACTATGTTGAAGACTACCTTCGACTACCCTCGATTACCTACGAATAACATGCCGACCTACTACGACCTACTTCGACTAAACCTACGAGTTAAAAAAATATCTATTTTTTCCATGGTGAATTTTTTGTCTCGCGGGCATTATTCAGCATGTTGAAAAATACGCTGCGACCTAGCTGAGGTCTCGAGCATGTGGGGACTACTCTCGAGCATGAAGGAGAGTTACAAAGACCTCCTAGGACCTCGTGTCGACCATGCTGCGAGTATGAGTCGAGGGAAAACTCATCTAAACCCGCCAATTAGGTCGCCACAGTGGGGCAGCCCCTTAAAGAAGGCATATGGTATGCTTGCCTTCATCAGATGGGGCATTGAGTATAAAAGTCAAGAAGTCATGATGCAGTTCTATAAGACTTGATTAGGCCACATTCGGAGTATTACGTGCAGTTCTGGTTGCCCCATTACAGGAAAGGATGTGAAGGCTTTGCAGAGGGTGTAGAAGATTTGACCAGAATGCTGCCAAGGACTGGGACGTATTAGCCACAAGGAGAAGCTGGAGTAACTTGGACTGTTTTCTCTGGAATGTCAGATGTTTAGGGGAGACCCAGTACAACTATATAAATTTGTGAGAGGCATAGATAGGCTAGACAGACAGAACCTTTTTCCATGGTTGAAATGTCATAGAGCTTTAAGGTGAGTGGTTTAAAGGAGATGTGTGGGGAAAGTGTTTTACACAGATGTAGAGATACAGCGCGGAAACAGGCCCTTTGGCCCACCGGGACCGTGCTGACCAGCGATCCCCGCACATTAACACTATCCTAGGGAAATTTTTTACATTTACCAAGCCAATTAACCTACATATCTGTATGGCTTTGGAGTGTGGGAGGAAACCGAAGATCTCAGAGAAAACTCACGCAGGTCACGGGGAGAACGTACAAACTCCATACAGACAGCACCCGTAGTCAGGATCGAACCTGGGTCACCGGCGCTGCATTCGCTGTAAGGCAGCAACTCTACCGCTGCCCCACCGTGCCAGAGGGTGGTGGCAGCATGGAACACATTGTCAGGGGTGGTGGTGGAGGCAGATACAATAATGATGTTGAAGAGGCTTTTAAACGGGCACATAGATATGCAGAGAATGGAGGGATATGGATCATGTGCAGGCAGATGCGATTAACTTATCCTGGCATCAAGTTTGGCACAAAAAATGTTCCTGTGCTGTACCATGCTCCATGTTCTTTGCAAACCATGTAGAAAAATATAAATTCAAAGTTCTACCCAAGCAAGCAAGCAAGTAACAAAAGTCCATCAGAAAAGGTGGAGAGGAGGAAGCTAAGATCACTCTTCCCCACTCATTATTCACCAAGGCTGGTGCACCATAAAGATGGCTGACAGACTCAAAAGGCTGGAGTAACTCAGTGGCTCAGGCAGCATCTCTGAAGGAAAGGAATAGGTGACGTTTCGGGTTGAGACCCTTCTTCAGAATGAGAGTCAGGGAAAAGGGGAACGAGAGATATAGATTGTACTTAGGACAAATGAATGGAAGATATGCAAAAAAGCAACAATAATCATGAAATGTGGGGCACATAATGGGCCTTGGTTGGGATAGGTGATAAAGAGTTACACGGACAGAGGAACTCAACAGTTAAGCTTCAGAATAAAAGGAGGTACCTTTAGAAGGACATGAGGAGGAATGAATTTAGTCAGAGGGTGGTGAATCTGTGGAATTCATTGCCACAGATGATTGTGGAGGCTAAGTCAATGGATATTTTTAAGGTGGAGATTGACATATTCTTGATTAGTACTGGTGTCAGGGGTTATGGGGAGAAGGCAGGAGAAAGGGGTTGAGAGGGAAAGTTAGATCAGCCATGATTGAATGACGGAGTAGACTTGATGGGCTGAATGTCCTAATTCTGCTCCTACACTTTATGAAATTATGAGCTCATGAACAGACAATGCTTGCCCAACGTCCAGCGCTGGGTAATAGATGAAGAATACAGTACGGGCAGGATGTCCAGATGTCACAAAGTCCAATCTAAACAGATTGTTTTGTGATTTTGGAGAGTCAGTTTTGAAGTCCCATTTCTCTGGAAAAATTAGCTCTGTGATGGCTCAATATTTCAATAGAGGCTTATCTAAACATTTTGGCTCCACTCTGGGTCTAGAAAATCACAACTGCATCGGATAATCTTTCTTCTTGTCTTCTTCAAGAAGTCAGGAAGCTCAGACAGGATGGCACAGATGGTAGAGCTGCTGCCTTACAGCGCCAGAGACCCGGGTTTGATCCTGACCTCGGGTGCTGTCTGTGTTGAGTTTGTACGTTCTCCTTGTGAGCATGTGGGTTTCCTTCGAGTGCTCCAGTTTCCTTCCATATCCCAAAGACGTGTGGTTTGTCGATTAATGGGGCTCCGAAAATTGCTTTTAATGTTTAGGGCGTGGATGAGAAAGTGTGAACTTTCTAGCATGAACGGGTGACCGATGGTCAGCGTGGACTACTTTTAGATCTCTAAAAGAAAAGTAAAATAGACTGAAGATCGACACAAAAAGCTGGAGTAACTCAGCGGGTCAGACAGCATCTCTGGAGAAAAGGAATAGGTCACGTTTCGGGGGAGACCCTTCTTCAGACTCCTACTATATAGACTGCTAACCTTTTGCTACTTACGCTCTAAGGGCTGATCTTGAACTGTGCTTGTAAAGATTGTTCTGTCGTGATGCTGCCTGATTTAACAACATTGCAGGATTTCAGACCAGCAACTCACAACGAATGTCAATATAATTCAAACTCAGGTTAACTTGGAGACCTGGAGAAGAACGTGGAGGTGCTGATGTTCTCAGGGCATGTGGCTCCCATCCTCACTGGAGATGTCAGTCAGTGGATATCTGGCCAAGTGAGTGGATATTTTTAAGGCAGAGATAGACAAGTTCTTGATTAGAACGGGTGTCAAGGGTTATGGGAGACGGCAGGAAAATGGGATTAGGTGGCAGAGATCAGCCGTGATTGAATGGCTTAGTGGACTCGATGGGCCGAATGGCCTAATTCTACTCCTATAACTTGTGAAATTGTGATGGAGGTTGCAGAAATGGGAGACAAATTTATGGATCTATGTCTCCCCCTACCTAATTAAAACATAACTTTGCATCATAAAAGTGCTCCCCAAATTAGTTAAATTACAAATGAATTACATGGACGAGCTGCTTTGTTAGGGATCCATGGGTTAAATAATAAAGGATTATTGTCTTCATGCCTTAAAAACATAATGGTTTATTGGATATGAAGGACATTATAGTAATTGGTTCCATTAGTTACATGGCTGGAAAAAAAATAATAGTTGGCTTAAGTTCCAGATGGGTTAAGAGATATAGCTATAGACCGTTACAGTACCCATGACAGTTCTCTTATTACAAAATTATACCTTGCTGTAGCTTCAGATTCAACATGTGGTTTCAGTTAATCTTTTTAGATTTTCTTCCAGATACTGAGCTGTAATTCTCTTTTAGTTGTGGCTTTTGTTGTCAGGAAACCTGAGACAGTAGCCTTCCAGTACAATTTCTGCCTCAGCAGTTATTGTCATCAGCCGGTCACAGTATCAGTCAAATCCTGAAAGAGGAGTGAAACTGATGGAAGAGGGAAAAGAACTCAAAGAGAAACTACATCAAGCCAGCTATTGAAACACTATCAAAGTAAGTCAGCTTCCTGTTCATGGAAACTCAGCCTTCTCTCCACAGTTTGCAGCTTGGTTCTTCTCATGCTGCTGCCCAGATTTAAGTCTAACAAATTTGCCACAGTTTAGTTTAGTTTAGTTTAGAGATACAGTATGGAAACAGGTCCTTTGAACGACGACCAGTGATCACCCCGTACACTAGCACTATCCGACACACTCGGACAATTTACAATTATACCAAAGCCAATTAGCCGACAGGGATTATCAAATCCCATGCTGATATCCAAAATCTAAATTAACAAGAGAGAATGCCTTTGAAGTGAATTCAATCCGTCTACTGGATTCCTTTAGCATCTTTACCAGCTATCACCCCTCCAGAATAACCTCCCCTTAGAATAAAGGGGAGGTCATTTAAGACTGAGGTGAGAAAAAAACGTTTTCACCCAGAGAGTTGTGAATTTATGGAATTCCCTGCCACAGAGGGCAGTGGAGGCCAAGTCACTGGATGGATTTAAGAGAGAGTTAGATAGAGTTCTAGGGGCTAGTGGAGTCAAGGGATATGGGGAGAAGGCAGGCACGGGTTATTGACAGGGGGACGATCAGCCATGATCACAATGAATGGCGGTGCTGCCTCGAAGGGCCGAATGGCCTACTCCTGCACCTATTTTCTATGTTTCTATGGTACACAAAAATGCTGGAGAAACTCAGCGGGTGCATAGAGTTAAAGAAGGAACTGCAGATGCTGGAAAATCGAAGGTACACAAAAATGCTGGAGAAACTCAGCGGGTGCAGCAGCATCTATGGAGCGAAGGAAATAGGTAACGTTTCGGGCCGAAACCCTTCAGGGTTTCGGCCCGAAACGTTACCTATTTCCTTCGCTCCATAGATGCTGCTGCACCCGCTGAGTTTCTCCAGCATTTTTGTGTACCTTCGATTTTCCAGCATCTGCAGTTCCTTCTTTAACTCTATGTTTCTATGTTCCACTCCATCATTCTGAAGAAGGGTCCTAACCCAATATGTTATCTGTCCATTTCCTTCCGCAGATGCTGCCTAACCTATTGATTTTCCCCAACACTTAGTTTTTTGCTCATGTTCTAGCATGTGTAGTCTCTTCCCGATGGGCCGCAGACGCCCGACAACAAGCCTGGCTCTCTGCCATGGCAACGAGAATTAGCCCGGAGAGGTTGTCGGCGAGCCTGGCCTCTGCTCGCCCCAAGCAGAGTGGTGGCGGGAGGCAGAGCGGTGGCGGGAAGCAGTGCAGGGCCTCAACAGAGGAGAGGGCCACTGGAGTCCCTGCAGCAGTCTGGGGCTCAGTGCAGCTTCCCGGCGAGCCGCGGCTGTATCTCAACTGCAGGCCCGGCTCATCTGGAGAGGGAAGGCTGCCGAGCCCAGTCCCTGCTCACCCCATGGACCGGGAATCGGAGAGGAGATGGAAGGAGACAGCAATGCCAGCGGACATAAGAAAAACCAGGGGGTCTTACCTTCCATGCCCTCGAGGTCGGCTGCAAGAGGCACCCCCCTGGGAACAAGGACTGAAGAGGACCAGTTGTGGAGAGGGACATTGGTTCGCGGGACGACTGGATGCAAGAGATGGCTGCAACGGGCTTTCTGAACAGCTGTAAAATGGCGCCAAATTGACTCCTCTTGCATATGGATTCCGTGGGCTGTTCTGCACATTCTGTACTAACCCGGGCAATTGTGTTCATGTCCGTGGATTGCCTTGCTGAAGTGTATGCAAAACATTTATTTCACTGTACCTGCTACATGTGACAATAAAGAAAGCATTGCAGCATTGCTTGCTTCTCAGATCCTTAGATCAATTAGTAGAGTCACTAACACACATTTCAATGCAGAGTTGATTCTAAGTTGTTTTGTCATCACACGTAATCCACCTATTTTTCTTTCAGTGCAGTTACAGCATGAACTTGAGACACAAGAAACTGCAGATGCTGAAATCTTGAGAAAAAAATCAAAGTGTTGGAGGAACTCGGCAGGTCGGGCAACATCTGTGGAGGGAATGGACAGACAGCATTTCGGGTTAAGACCCTTCTTCAGACTGATTGGAGTAGAGATAAGATAGTTGGTAATGAGTTGTTCCAATCATTCTGAAGAAGGGTCCCGACCCGAAACATCATCTGCCCATTCCACACAGATGCTGCCTGACCCACTTCTTTGGACTTCCAGGACTTTGAGTAAGAAGGAACTGCAGATGCTGGTTTACAACGAAGATAGACACAAAATACTGGAGTAACTCAGCGGGTCAGGCAGATTCTCTCCAGAGACCTTGTTTTTTGAACAGCATTAACTGTTTGCTCTCCACAGATACTTCCTAGCCTCCTAAATATTTTGCAGCATGTTCTGCTTTTATTTCAGACTTACAACATTTTACTTTAGTTTGTTGCATTGCAACTGTGACCTTCCTGCCACAGTGGTATATTTCGTCGCTTCCATGATAAATAATGTTTTGTCGTTTCAGTATGGAATTGTGGCTTGAAAGGATGGATGGATGGAAACACAAAGACTACTATTTGTGTCCTAGTTTAATTAATGGTGCTGCAATCACTTCAATAGAATATGCAAATTGTATAGCACAGCTAATAGAAAGAAGTCAGAGGGATTGATTTATGGTACGGTTCAGAAGAAGGTGCCTCCTTTGTGTGAAAGTTGCTTTTCCCCCCATTGTAAATAGATGAGAAATGTGTTCCTGCAAGAAGCACAAGTTATATGGAGCTCCCTGAAGATAAAGCCAAGGTTTACGAGGGTTAAATTTGCTGCGAAATAGATAATATTATAATGAAAATGGAAATGCAAAGAGGACGGGCAAGGTTGGAAGTGACGGTCAAAATGAATTTACATTTTGATCTAGATAGAGTCTGAAGAAGGGTCTCGACCATTTCTTCCACCCAGAGATACTGCCTGTCCCGCTGAGTTACTCCAGCATTTTGTGTCTATTTTCGGTGTAAACCAGCACCTGCACATAACCTCCCACACGTTGCATTTGGATCTGTTAAACTGAGGCCTGTGTTTGCTGTGTATTTAATCTCTTTCAGGGCTGTTGTTTTAATTTGAAAAATAATTTAAGGAGTTGTTTAGCATTCAAACATACCATTTTCTCTTACTTTTATTTTTGAATGGGAAGTTTATTTCATCTTCACTCGGGTCGTTTGCAATGCAATTTACACCACTTTGCAATGGAGATTCCTAGATTGATGGTTTTAACATGCAATCTCTTGTTATTTGCATGATTTATTTTAATTGGGGAAAGCCCAAGGTAATGGGCCCAAGGTAATAAATTCTGTCTTTAATGGTGGTGTTTACTCGTGACATACTGTAAATTTACATGGACACACATTACAAAGAAGGGAAGACTTGTGTATATAAAGTCAGGCATTTTATGACCCACGATATTCTGTACACAATGAAGTACATAAAAGTGTAGGAGGGAACTGCAGATGCTGGTTTACACTGAAGATAGACACAAAATGCTGGAGTAACTCGGTGGGACAGGCAGCATCTCTGGAGAGATGGAATGGCTGATTTTTCAGGTTGAGACCCTTCTTCAGACTGTCAGGGGAGAGGGAGATACGGAGATAAGGAAGGGTAAGGAAAAGTGTGACCCGAGGCCTGCGTAAAACTGACACCTAAATGTAGAGGCAAAGCCAGAGCTGGACATTTGATTATTTATTTCACAGAAACTTTTATACTGTGGGTTATTTTGCAAAATACCATGGTTCCTATCAACAGTCAATATTACCTTACTGTCACATGTACCTAGGTTCAGTGAGATTCTTTGTTTTACATGCAACTCAGTGAAATCATACTTTACATGAGCACAATCAACCTTAAGTACAAGAGTGCAATGATGGTCGTGTGAAAATAGAAGATTTCTCCTGAGAGGGTACAAAAAGAGTCGCCATGTTTCTGGTGCCAACGTACCTTTCAGGTACCATATTTATTATACTACCATACAGGTAATTAAGGTGGCATGGTGGCGCAGCAGTAGAACTACTGCCTCACAGCACCAGAGACCCGGGCTTGATCCTGACTACGGGTACTGTGTGTACAGAGTTTGTACGCTCTCCCCGTGACCGTGTAGGTTTTCTCTGGGTGCTCCTGTTTCCTCCCACATTCCAAAGACTTGTAGGTTTGTAGGTTAAACAAAAATGCAGGAGCAACTCAGGCAGGCAGTGTCTCTGGAGAGAAGGAATGGGTGACGTCTCGACCCGAAACATCACCCATTCCTTCTCTCCAGAGATGCTGCCTGTCCCGCTGAGTTACTCCAGCATTTTGTGTCTATCTTCGATTTGAACCAGCATCTGCAGTTCTTTTCTACACATAGGTTTGTAGGTTAATTGGCTTTGGTAAAGTGCCCCTAGGGTGTAGGATGCGGAAGTGGGATAACATAGAACTAATGTTCAGGTGATCGATTGTTGCCGTGAACTCGGTGGGCTGAAGGGCCTGTTTCCACGCTGTATCTTTAGACTTTAACTTCAGAGATACAGCGTGGAAAAGGCCCTTAGGCCCACTGAGTCCGCATCGACCAGCAATCACCTAGTACACTAACAAGATCCTACACATGAGGAACAGTTTTACAAATTTTGTTCAAAGCCACACTTGAGTTTGGGAGGAAACCGGAGAAAACCCACGCAGTCACAGTGAGAAGGTACAAACGGCGTACAGACCCATAGTCAAGATCGAACCCGGGTCTTTGGCGCTGTAAGGCAGCAACTCTACCGCAGTGCCACCATGCTGCCGTATCTCTAAATTAAACTAGAATTTATCCTGTCTACAGTCCAGGGGTAGATTTCATGGCTTTGACGTACAGTGCTGCGTTGGATTGAAGGCTGCAAATGACAGCCTCTATTAGGATGGACCATTTCAAGCTGTCTGAGAAATATCTGGAAAGCACCTGAAAGATCCACCACTGCCGTCCACCCAGATAAACACCCAAGTTTTCTCTGCCACACATGTCTACTGGCTCTCAGAGCTCCTCCATCAATTAATAGAAAGATAAAAAAATCCCCAAGTTTTTCCAACAATTGTGATCACGGACAACATTCCTGGAATGTGCAATGTTGAATGTGAGGTTTGTGTGCAAATGGGTCAGAAGTTGCCAAATATCCAGAGGAAAGAGAGAACAAAGGAGAAAATCCCCTCCTCCTCCTCTCCTGAAGACATTTGCCTTAATTCCCCACGTAGCAAACTCCTTCTGACACCTTGACCACACTGCCACGGTTAATGTGCGAGTCAACATATTTACATAGAAAATGCAGTAAATTGAATTCATATAGCAAGAGTCAAGAGAAAAGACTGTTTTATTGACGAAGGTCCCAGATAAAACAATGAAATTCTTACTTGCAGCAGCACAACAGAATATGTAAACATAGTACACTGTAAATAAGATTTTAAAAAGTTCAGTGTGTGTACAGACGCACGCACACACATATATATATACACGCATACATTCGTACACATAAAAAACAAACAACAATAGTGCAATAATAACAATAATAGTCTATGTACTTCAGAGCTTAATGGAGGTTGTAGTGTTCAATAGCCTGATGGCTGTAGGGAAGAAGCTGTTCTTGAACCTGGATGCCACAGTTTTCAAGCTTCTGTACCTTCTTCCCGATGGCAGGGGTGAAATGAGTGCGTGGACAGGGTTGTGTGGGTCTCTGATGATTCTCCACATTACGGAAATAACACTGCTTAAAAAGACATCCAGCCTCATCAAAGACCAACAACATCCTGGCCACACTCTCATTTCACTTCGAGCATCAGGAAGAAGGAATAGGAGTCTGAAAACGGTGACCTCCAGGTTCAAGAAGAGCTTCTTCCCCAACAACCATCAGCCATTTGTACACTACAAACATTAACTAAACTATGTTCGATCTTGGTCACTCTAAGGACGGGGCTTTTTTGCACGTATTGGGATTATTATTTATTGATTATTTTGTTTATTATATGGTATTTAGTTTAGTGAAGAGATACAGCACGGAAACAGGCTGTCCACGCCGATCAGCGATCCCCTCACATTAACACTATCCTACACCCACTAGGGACAATTTTTACATTTACCAAGCCAATTAACGTACAAACCTGTACGTCTTTGGAGTGTGGGAGGAAACCAAAAACCCACGCAGGTCACGGGGAGAACGTACAAACTCCGTACAGACAGCACCCGTAATCGGGATCGAACACGGGTCTTGGGCACTGCATTTGCTGTAAGGTAGCAACTCTACCGCTGCGCCACCATGAATGCCTATGAGTATTGTCTTTAAAGGTATGTTATGCTGCTGCAAATAATAATTTTACTGTCCTGTTGTCGATACATGTGACAATTAAAGGGTCCCGACCCGAAACATCACCCATCCATGTCCCCCAGAGATGCTGCCTGACCTGCTGTGTTACCCCCAACACTTTGTATCTCTTTTTGACATTTAAACACTCCTCATTCTTCACTCTTGAATTAGCTCAATAGTAATGGGGAATGTGCACCCTAAGTAAGTCGTCAGTCTTGAGATGGGGTAGTTAACAGCAACAATGCAATTGAGATTGAACTAAAACAAGCCTAAACTGAGAGACATGCTTTGAAGGCAATGAACCCAACAAACCACAAGCTAGTGTGGATTTCATCATCTAGCTAAAGAAATCCCACATTATCAGGAAAATATTGATTTAGTTTAGTTTATTATCACTCGTGACCTGCGTGGGTTTTTGGTTTCCTCCCACACTCCAAAGACGTACAGGTTTGTACGTGAAAAGTTTTTGTTGCGTGCTATCCAGTCAGTGGAAAAACAATGCATGATTACGATCGAGGCACATACAGTATATAGATACATGATAAGG
Organism: Malacoraja senta; assembly: GCA_038087875.1. NCBI lineage: Eukaryota > Metazoa > Chordata > Chondrichthyes > Rajiformes > Rajidae > Malacoraja > Malacoraja senta. The sequence continues at coordinate 52,375,821 of CM075983.1, read as the reverse complement.
GAATAACGTTAACTGCAAGATAAAGCCAGCAAAGTCCAATCAAGGATAGTCCGAGGGTCACCAATGAGGTAGATAGTAGTACAGCACTGCTCTCTGGTTGTGGTAGGATGATTCAGTTGCCTGCTAATAACTGGGAAGAAACTGTCCCTGAATCTGGAGTTGTGCATTTTCACACTTCTATACCTTTTGCCTGATGGGAGAGGGGAGAAGAGGGAGTGGCCAGGGTGAGATGTCTGTGATTATGCTGCTGGCCCTGCTGAGGCAGTGTGAGGTAAAACTGGAGTCTTAAGGTCCTGTCCCACTTGGCCTCCATTTGCACGCCATTTACGCAACCTCCAAAAATGTGGTCGTCGCGTTGTGATGCACAGGTAGCGTGTGGGTAGCGTGGGACGGGCACATGGAGAGGCGTGGAGGAGTGTGGAGTTGCGCGCGGTATCGCGCGGCGTTCCAGGATTTTGTGCTGTACGAAATCCTCGTGCGCCACCTGCGTGACGTATCGCGTACGCCCGCTGACGCATTGGGTACGCACTCTGACGCATTGGCGTCGCATGCTGCGTCCCGACGTCTGATGTGTATCGCGTGGTGACGCATGGTTACGTCACCGTGCGTAAGCATGCGTTGCTGGGCGTCGCAGGGTATTCTGATGACGTCACGCACACCAGACAGCATGATGACGCGTGATTTGCGCACGACGTCGCGCGTAACGACGAGTCGACCTATTTTACATATGACGCGTAAATGAGGCACAAATGACGGCCAAGTGGGACAGGCCCTTTAGCAAACAGAATATTACATTTCTGTTGCACATAGGTGGAGACATACATCCATACAGTATGAAATGGGGCCTTTAACCAACTGAATCTACACCAACCATCAATCTCCTAGTTATACTCATCTTTTTCTATCTACCCTACATTCCCTTCAACTCATGGAGTCATAGTCATAAATCACAGAAACAGATTATTTGGCCCAAATTGTCCATGTTGAACATGATGCCCCATCTAAGTGAGTCCCATTTGCCCACACTTGCCCCATATCCCTTCAAACCTTTCCTATTCCTGCACCTGTAACTTTTAAATGCTGTTATAGTACCTGCCTCAACTACCTCCTCTGGCAACTTGTGTAAGAAGGAACTGCAGATGGTGGTTTAAACCGAAGATAGACACAAAAAGCTGGAGTAACTCAACGGGACAGACAGCATCTCTGGAGAGAAGGAATGGGTGATGTTTCAGATCGAGACCCTTCTTCAGACTGGTTAGAGAGAAGGGAAACAAGGGATATAGACGGTGGTGTGGAGAGATAAAGAACAAAGGAAACAGGCCATTGTAAGCTGTTTGTGGGATGAAAATGAGAAGCTAGTGCGACTTGGGTGGGAGAGGATAGAGAGAGAGGGAATGCCGGGGCTACCTGAAGTGAGAGAAATCAATATTCATACCACTGGGCTGCAAACTGCCCAAGCAAAATATGAGATGCTGTTCCTCCAATTTGCGTTTAGCCTCACTCTGACAATGGAGGAGACCGAGGACAGAAAGGTCTGTGTAGGAATGGGAAGGAGAATGAAAGTGTCCAGCAACCGGGGGATCAGGTTGGTTCCAGCTTTTTGTGTCTATCCTCTGGCAGCTTGTTCCATATACCCGCCATCCTCTGTGTGAAAAAGTTGCCCCTCAAATTTGTATTAAATGTTTGTGTAGAAAGGTCAGCAAGCCCCCGTCGGGCCAAAGAAACGCTTCAAGGACAACATCAAGAACAGTTTGAAGAAATTCCATATCACATCGAGCAACTGGGAGCACGTTGCACTGGACAGGCGCTCCTGGAGGAAATCCGTGCAGGAAGGTGCTCCACGTCATGAAACGGAGCTACGCCATGTCGCAGAGACAAAGTGACAGCACCGTAGTGGGACTGGGGCATTAGGAGAGAGAGAAGGGGGCCCGACGACTACCAACCACCGCCAGTCTCCACTGCCCACGTTGCACCAAGATGTGTGGATTGCGGATCGGCCTCTACAGACATCTGCAGACCCACAAGTAGACGACCCTATGGAGAGGAGAGGACAGTCATACTCGTTTCCAGTGACTGCCGATGAAGGTAGAAAGGAACTGGAGATGCTACCGAAGGTAGACACAAAGTGCTGGAGTAATCTTGTCCCTCTCACCTTAAACATGTATCCTCTGGTTCTTGATTCCCCTACTCTGGGTAAAAGACTCTGTGCATCCTCTCCCCAGATTACACCTCTCAGTTACACACTAAGGGCTATAGTGGCCATTTAACCTATCAACTGGCACCCGTTTGGAATGTGGGAGGGAACCAGAACACCGTTGGAAACCCACATGGCCACTGAGGAACATACAAGCTCCACACAGCACCTGTGGTCAAGATTAAACCCAGGTCCCTGGAGCTGTGAGGCAGCAGCTCGACTAGTTGCACCACCATGCCAGCTCTGAAACCTCCAGGGTTTTTAATTAAAAAGCACCAAATGTTCCTTTGGTACATCATTTGGTAAATGTATTAACCAGGATGGTAGAAAGTTCAACAGGGCAAGAGTCACGACAGTCAAGAGTATTTAATTGTCATATGTGCCAACAACTGGGCAATGAAACTGGTGTGAAAAAGGGTCTCGACCCAAAACGTCACCCATTCACTCTCTCCAGAGATGCTGCCTGTCCCACTGAGTTACTCCAGCATGCTGTGCCTATCTTCAATTAAATCATTCGCTTGCATAAAAGCAGCATAACGGCCTGTTATACAAATACAATACACATAGGCTATATATAATAAACACAAATTCAATAAATTAATAACCAGTTTAAATGTACGATTTTTACTGAAATGGCTGACCAGCCAGTTTAGCTGGGGATAGAGGGCGTTTTGAGTCAAGACCCAAGCTTAAAACTGGTCTGTCCATTTCCCTCCACAGATGCTGTCTGGCCCGCTGCGTTACACCAGCACTTTGTTCTTTGCTCAAGATTCCAGCATCGACAGTTCTCTTCCATTTTCATTCAGCTGATGATACACAGGTATTGTAAAGTTAGCTCCAATGCTTCTGAATTCAGAGAGTTAAAGATTAGCCCAGGTCTCTGTTCCTGTTTGCTACCCTTGCAGCTGGCATTTACATGACATTAGTGAGGATAGCATGGGGGCTCCAACGTGGGTCAAATAACCTGTCAAAACTATAGTGCTCACATGTTACAACGTTTGTCACATGAGGTATTGGTGACTATTCTGTGGAACTGCATCCCTGTTCGTATCTTTGGCTTGAAATTCCACAGTTCCTGGGAACTTCCTTGTTGCTTTGTATGGGTCAGAACATCCATCTTCCCCAAACAAGCCCAATGATAGCCTTGGGGCAGAGCCGGGGGCAATTTGCAGGAACATAATAGTTTACTTGCAGCACATTCTTGAAGCTCCAATGGGTCCTGTAGCGTTCAACAAGTTGGCCAATAAGAAAAATGCAGCAGTAGTGTGGAGTCAGCTGTTAACCATCTTAATAGGTGCATAAGTGCTGTAAATAATAGCCAGTGTCAATCCAGCAGTGGGATGTAAATTGAAGTGCTGACGGAAGGAATAAGACACAGAATAGCTCACTTCACCTGTGAATGATGGATGAGGTGATCCTTGCACACAGAGGGAACAAAGTGCTCTCCTTTTCCATGTAGAGTTAACAAGGAATTTTATTTTTCATTCCTCCACAATATTTATAGTCTCTGTAAAATTACAGCTTAAGCTATGCAGTCTCTGGAATAAATCACAACCCTTTCCCTGGGACCTGAATATCGTACATCTTTATGACATGTGGGATATTAAGGATTGTACAGATCATATTGTTCCTGATTTGTGCATCAATATTTCTTCATAGTTATTCTGTCAATGAGCAGAGTTTGTGCTGCTTTTTTTTTGCAAAGTTAATGTGAAGATATCAACAAAAAAAACCACTTAATTTTGTTCTCACAAACAAAATCTGGTTAATTTTGGTTAAATGCATTTAAAAAAAAAACGGAAACAGAAATGTATCATAAGGTCTGAAATTCCACAGTTGCTGTGAATGTTCTCATTGCTACATGCACTTCAGAACATTTATCTTCCTCATCTGTATGGGCGCAATGAAGAAAACAGGTCCGTGATCTGCAGATACATCTTTCAATGCTATCTGTCAGATGCTGCCTCACCCCGCTGAGTTTCTCCAGCTTTTTTGTCTACCTTCGATTTTTCCAAGTTCTTTCTTAAACATATTCTTTCAATGCTAATGTTGTTTAGCACGCTGCAATTATTTCAGTGGCATGCTCTGCTTTGTACCACCAATCAACACCAGAGCTGACTAAACACTAGGGCTGTTGTTACAGGAGGCCAAAGGCCTGCTCTATTATATTTATGCCTCATTTTATTGAGTCTACCCTGCACCATTTAAAACTTTATAGACTTATGCTCCCAAATTAGTATTCTTCATTCTCTTTTAAAGAATTCTTAACATGTGTCATGAGTGTCTTCTAAAAATGGGAAATTACTTTAGTTTAGTTTAGAGATACAGTGCAGAAACAGGCCGAGTCCGCACCGACCAGCGATCCTCGTACACTAGTGCTATCCTACACACTTGGGACAATTTACAATCTTTACCAAAGTCAATTAACCTACAAGCCTGTACATTTTTGGAATGTGGGATGAAAATGGAGCACCCAGAGAAAACCCACGTGGTCATGGTGAGAACGGACAAACTCCGTACAGGCAGCACCCGTAGTCAGGATCAAACCCAGGTCTCTGGCGCTGTAAGGCAGCAACTCTACCAGTGTGCCACCATGCTGCCCTTTGTATTTGAACTGGTGGTACACCCTGTATAAGATAATAGGCAAGCATCCAAAGGCTTGGACTACTGATTGATGCCCAAGAGTTCAAATCACATTATTCCACAGCTGTTGTTCAAACATTCAAGATTGAAATGATTAAAACATATTGATTTTTTAAATTAGGATAAGCTTAATCAACACAAAATGTTTAAATAAAGTAGAATAATATAAAATAGTACTTAACAATTAGGAACAATGTGCATCTTTGTTCAGATTTGGCAATTGCACACAAATGAATAATGTTGCTGTTCATATCATCCCAGGATCCTTAAACCATCCATCCGCACATCTTTGTTCTATTACTGGGCACAAGGTGGGTCCACTGATGGAGCCAAGGAACAGGTGCCAAGGTGCGCTGTTGTCTGACTTTAACCTATTTCAGAATCACACATTTCAGAGACCATGTACAGAAAAGTACATGATGTGCAAGACACGGAACGCTACCTTCAGCCATAGGCAAGCACGATTCAACCCAGTGGCAGCTTAGTAATCGCAAGTCACAGGCAGACTAGCCTAGAGTTGGTGAATGACTTAGGCCCAATGTACAGAGAAAATTAACATACAATGGAGCAAGCAGGCAACTGAGATAGAAATGCATTTATTGATATTTTCTTTCACAGTCTAAATAAAGTTGATAACTATGCAGATATATAAAGCAGAAACAATGAAAATAACAGACCGCTTAAAATATCAAGAATGGAGGTCCAAATATACGGAATGGAAGCAGGTAAATTAAGCAAGGTGATATGGCAGCCATTCAATCAATTAATAAATGAATCAATTAATTAACGTTGGTTAATTAATTCATTAATTTATTGATTAATGGCCGATACATAATTGCCACATGTGACAAGTCACAGCGATATTCTATGTTTTGCATACCCAAGTTATGCAAAGAGTCGCCACATAAAGTCAAGTCAAGCCAAGTCAAGCCAAGCCAAGCCAAGCCAAGCCAAGCCAAGCCAAGCCAAGCCAAGCCAAGTCATGTCAAGTCAATTTTATTTCTATAGCACATTTAAAAACAACTCTCGTTGACCGAAGTGCTTTACATTGGTGAAGGTACTAACGTGCTACAAACAGTGGTACATAGATCCTAACGTGGTACAAACATCGTAGTACTAACGTGCTACAAACAGTGGTACAATACATACATAGATATAGATCAACAATACATACATACATCAGAGGACCTCAAGAAAGGCTTGAGAGAAGAAATAAGTTTTAAGTCTAGACTTAAAAGAGTCGATGAAGAGGGCAGTTCTGATGGGAAGAGGGATGCTGTTCCATAAAGGCCGCTAACATAGTTACAAAGTATCCCTATCATAATTATGGATTCTACCCAGCCAATGGTTCCTATCTGCAGGCTGTGGTGCAACAGAATATTATAACCATATACCAGATTGTTTATAGGCACATAATTATCAGTAAAAAATTAAAAAGTGATGTGGAGGAACAATACTCCTCATTAACCTTTAATGTTTGATATAAAAGCTAAATGTTTCCTGGGTACTGCAGATGTATCAAGTTGCCACATTGGTAGTCTCTGTCCACACTTAACAAGTTTTTTGGTTTTCATCTTTCTCCGTCTGTGCTATTTTTAAGATGCGCACCTGTGATCCAAGACTTCTCAGAAAGGGCGGGGCATCCAAGTCTTGGCAGAGCTTTCACTCCCAGGACTTAAGTCACCAACAGTGAAGTCTGGACGCAGTCTGAAGAAGGGTCTTGACCCGAAATGTCAGCCATTCATTCTATCCAGAGATGCTGCCTGTCCCGCTGAGTTACTCCAGCATTTTGTGTCTATCTTCGGTGTAAAAAAGTATCTGCAGTTCCTTCCTACACAGTAAAATAGATTTGTTTCCTCAAGTCCTTGATGAAAGGTAAACGAGTGAACACGATGACCTTGTGTTGTAGTTATGCAATAATTAACAGGTGTGGGATCTCCAGACAGCTCCAACCATTCCTGTTGATGCCAATAGCTTTGGAACAAACCATGGTTTAATCCCAACCTTGCCTCTGGACTACTGCGTTCATTTTACATCACTCTTATCCTGCCATTGAAAGTTAGGAGCAAAAATCAAATATTTGATCAGTGAAAAAATAATCAGGCCGTATTCACTGCAGCATTTGTAGGTCACCTTCCCCTCAGCCAGCAATGAACCATTCTACATTTCCTTGATCATCGTCTGCTTTGATCCGTCGTAATCACACCTTATGTTCTTTTTGTACCCTTCCATATCTCCAGTTTCCCTCTCCCCTGACTCTCAGTCTGAGGAAGGGTCTCGACCTGATACGTCACCCATTCCTTCTCTCCAGAGATGCTGCCTGTGCCACTGAGTTACTCCAGCATTTTATGTCTATCTTTGACATTTGTAGGACCTTGCTGTGCTCACGTTGACTGCCATAGTTCTCACAGTACAAAACTGCTTACTCTCCTGGTCATCCAAGATTGACTTCCCATCTTCTGATTAGCACCAAATGCCTGTCACTCCTCACTTGTGTCATATTGACTCAAACTAGCTGCAATACATCACTCTGGAAATTCTCATTCTTGGTTCTACACAATGTGTGGAACCAAGAATGATCACTTTCCGTAATCTTCTAACTCTAGATCCCCCCTGATATAGCAGACTCCATGACCTCAAGTCAGACGAAACTCATTAAGTTTTGATGCAACAGGCCCTCGTGTAGATAGTACAGTTACGTTTCTGCAGGATTGGTTCCTGTCCTTAATTTAGCTTAGTTTAGAGATACAGCATGGAAACAGGCCCTTCGGCCCACCAAGTCCACACCGACCAGCAATCCCTGCACACAATTAACCACAAACCTGTACGTCTTTGGAGTGTGGGAGGAAACCAGAGATCCAGGAGAAAACCCACACAGGAGGACGTACAAACTCCGTACAGACAACACCTGTGGTCAGGATCGAACCTGGTTCTCTGGCACTGTAAGGCTACAACTCTACCACTGCGCCACCGTGCCGACCTCAAACTGCCATTAGGTGGTCAGGCCTCATGTAAGTGACTTCTGAATTATTGGCATTCAGTCATGCTTAGTATTCTGTTAGACTCAATCAACTTGGCAAGTTCCCTCATGTGTAAGTACATCATTTGCATGGAAGACCCAGAAGCAGTTTGATGACCTTCAGCAATCTCACTGGAAGTCCCCACATGCACATAATGATTTGGTGTTTGATCCATTTTTTTTCAATATTGCACAGAAACATTCCGAGCAGAAGTATTTCTTGGTCGTTTATTCATAATGTGCTTATTGTGCTTTTATACTACTCATTACATAGTTCCTGTTTAATGGCTGATTTTTCAAGGGTATCCATGTTATTCAAGTAGGTATCACATTACACAGTGCACTAACTCATTGTGAAAGGAAACCTGCTTTCCGTGTCAGAAGAAGGGTCTCGACCCGAAACGTCGCCCATTCCTTCTCTCCAGAGATGCTGCCTGTCCCACTGAGTTACTCCAGCATTTTGTGTCTATCTTTGCTTCCTTAACAATTGGCATCCTCAACCAAATAGCAGTTTGGTGATATTATCATTGGTTCCAAATAAATCAGGAGTCAAGGGTTAAGAGTGTTTTATTGTCAAATATCCCAGATAGAACAATGAAATTCTTACATGCAGCAGCACAACAGAATATGTAAATGTGGTACACGGTGAACAATATAATAAACACAAAAAAAAAGTTCAGTGTGGGTGTATATACACACGCTCACATATATATATATATATATATATATATATATATATATATATATATATATATATATATATATATATATAGATATGCGTTGAACATAGACCATTATTGCTATTATTGCACTATTATTGTATGTTTTTTATGTGTACGTATGTGTATGTGTGTACGTATGAATGCATGTGTCTGTGTATGTGTAAATATGTGTGTGTATGTATATATATATATGTGTGTGTGTGTGTATATATGTGTATATACAGTATATATATACACACACTCACATATTTATTTACACACACACGTGCGCGCGTGCACCCAACCACCCACCCACCCACCCATCCACCCACACCCACACACCCACACACCCACACACACACACACACACACACACACACACACACACACACACACACACACACACACACACACACACACACACACACACACACACACACACACACACACACACACACACACACACACACACACACACACACACACATTAGACAAAGTGGGACCCGTTGGGTCCCATGTTCACACGGGAGGGCTGGTCCCCCAACGCAATATTCCACCTCTCCACCAATTCCAATATTGGTGGCCAGTGGTGCGGTAATAGGCTCTGAAGGGACTGGTTTCCAGAGGGCTAGTATGGACTGTGGGCCGAATGAATTCTTGGGCTGGCAGGTCAGTCACTCAAGCCTGATGTGCTGGCACAGCTCACTCACTCACAGCTGGTGGGCTGGCAGTTGACTCACAGCTATTCTTTGAAATTCCATTTCAAGCAGGTTGCAAGGCCACCAAATTCAAGGGTAGTTTCCTACCACTTCAAGCAGGGTGCAAGGCCACCAAATTCAAGTGCAGTTTCATGCCATTTCAAGCAGGGTGCAAGGCCGCCAAATTCAAGTGCAGTTTCATACCATTTCAAGCAGGGTGCAAGGCCACCAAATTCAAATGCAGTTTCATACCATTTCAAGCAGGGTGCACGGCCACCAAATTCAAATGCAGTTTCATACCATTTCAAGCAGGCTGCAAGGCCACCAAATTCAAGTGCAGTTTCATACCATTTCAAGCAGGGTGCAAGGCCACCAAATTCAAGTGCAGTTCATACCATTTTAAGCAGGGTGCAAGGCCACCAAATTCAAGTGCAATTTCATACCGTTTCAAGCAGGGTGAAAGGCCACCAAATTCAAGTGCTGTTTCATAACACTTCAAGCAGGGTGCAAGGCCACCAAATTCAAGTGCAGTTTCATACCCCTTCAAGCAGGGTGCAAGGCCACCAAATTCAAGTGCAGTTTTATACCACTTCAAGTAGGGTGCAAGGCCACCAAATTCAAGTGCAGTTTTATACCACTTCAAGCAGGGTGCAAGGCCACAAATTCAAGTGCAGTTTCCTATCACTTCAAGCAGGTTGCACGGCCACCAAATTCAAGTGCAGTTTCATACCATTTCAAGCAGGGTGCAAGGCCACCAAATTCAAGTGCAGTTTCATACCATTTCAAGCAGGTTGCATGGTCACCAAATTCAAGTGCAGTTTCATACATTTTAAACAGGGTGCAAGGCCACCAAATTCAAGTGCAGTTTCATACCGTTTCAAGCAGGGTGCAAGGCCACCCAATTCTAATGCAGTTTCATGCCATTTCAAAGAGGGTTCAAGGCCACTAAATTCAAGTGCAGTTTCATACCATTTCATGCAGGGTGCAAGGCCACCAAATTCAAGTGCAGTTTCATACCATTTCAAGCAAGGTGAAACCACCACAAAACCACATAAAACTACAAAACAAAACAAAAAAACACTAAAAACCACATAAAACCACTTAAAACCACATAAAACCCACACACAGTTCAATTCAATTCAATTCAATTCAACCGTTCTTGTCATCTTGCAAGCAACAGTTGTACAGTGCAAAACGAAAATACGTTTCCAGGGAATACCGGAGCATCGCACATGAAGTTTAAAACATTTCACACATAATAACACTAAAAACAATCCAGTCCCTGATGGAACAGTATAAAGTTAAATAGATAAAAACAACGTTAAAATACAGTAAGACCAATCATAAACATGTCTGGGTGGCTGATTTGAGTGGCCAGTGCCAGTTATTGAAGTGTCCGTGCCAAGCCGCAGAATCAGGTGACTGTGAGTACAGAGTGGCTGTTTAGCAGCCTCACAGCATATGGCAGAAGCTGTTTAGCAGTCTTGTAGTCCGGGCTTTGATGCTGCGATATCTCTTGCCTGATGGCAGGAGATCCAGGTGTATGTGGAGGGGGTGCAGTTTGTCCTTAGCAATTCTCTGAGCTTTTTCCAACAGCGGCTCAGGAACAGTTCTTGTACCGAGGGTAGGGAGACACCAATGATCTTCTCTGCTCCCCTCACTACCCTATGCAGAGCCTTCCTGTCCGAGAAGTTGCAGGTGGAGTACCACGTATTTAAACAGTGCGTGAGTACAGACTCCACCATACCCCTGTAGAAAGTCCTGAGGATGTTGGTTCAGTAGACATTCAGTGTGTTCAGTTGATTCACAGCTCAGACAGAGATTCTTGACCTCTCTCTTCCCCATCTTGCAGAGACTGAGCCATGCCCACACTTTCGGGATTTATTGTCCCTCCCCCTCCCACCGGAAGGGGCGTGACCTTCATGGCTTGATTGACAGGAGAGAGAATCTCAACATTTTTAAACACTAATACTCTTTTATTTTTCATTTATGGGGAAAATCCTCTGCACCTGATGAGCGGAGGGGGGCTCTGAGTAAGATGGCCAAAAATCGCAGCCATAAATGGTAGCATTTTTTCTAAAATCAATATAGAGTGCAAACAGGAAGTGGTCAAGTTTAGACTTTTAATTATAACCTTTTTCAAACCAACCACCACCACCACATTTGCTTAGCTTTTTCAAACCAACCACCACCACCACATTTGCTTAGCTTTTTCAAACCAACCACCACCACCACATTTGCTTTGCTTTTTCAAACCAACCAACCACCACCACATTTGCTTTGCTTTTTCAAACCAACCAACCACCATCACATCTGCTTTGCTTTTTCAAACCAACCAACCAACCACCACCACATTTGCTTTGCTTTCTCAAACCAACCAACCACCACCACATTTGCTTTGCTTTTTCAAACCAACCACCACCACATTTGGTTTTTCAAACCACTTTAAGGGCACTCACAGGTCAGTAAAACCACAGTTTAGGAGACATGTGTTTAGTGTTATTCACAGCTCGGACTGAGAGTCGTGAACTCTCGCTCCCCCATCTTGCAGAGACTGAGGCAGTCCACACTTCTGGGTTTTATAGTCCCTCCCTCCTCCCCCGGGATGGCGTGATTGACAGGAGAGAGAATCTCAACATTTTAAAACATTAATGTCTTTTATTTTTCATCGATGGGAAAAATCATCTTGTCCTGCATCGATGGCCAAAAAATCACAGCCGTAAGTGGCAGCGTTTTTTCTAAAATCAATATGAAGTGCAAACAGGAAGTGGTCAAGATTTGAGTTTGAATTATATAGATAGACATATATACCCGCACACATACGTACACATAAAAAACAAACAATAATAGTGCAATAATAAGAATAGTCTATGTTCAAATCTTATTTGGGGGTCGTCGTGTGTTATAAGCCAATGGCTGTAGGGAAGAATTTGTTCTTGAACCTGGATGTTACAGTTTTCAGGCACCTGTTCCTTCTTCCCGATGGCAGTGGTGAAATGAATGTGTGGCCAGGATGGTGTGGTCTCTGATGTTGGCTGCCTTTTTCGATGGTGGGGAGGTCAGAACCTGTGATGGACTGGGCAGTCTTCTTCACTCCTATCCATTCAATTTGCCAAACCAGGCCATGATGCAAACAGTCACTATGTTCTCTACTGTACACCTGTAGAAGTTCAAGTGAATTCTCTCTGACATACCAAATCTCCATAATCTTCTCTTCTCAGGAAATAGTTGGTGTGCTTTCTTTATATTTGCATCAGTGTTCTGGGTCCAGGAAAGATCTACAGGAATGTGCACAGCCAGGAATTTGAAGGTTTTGAGTCTCTCCACTATCGTCCCGTCAATATAGACAGGTTTGTGGGGTGGAAGATTGCAACCTGTTTTGATGAATGCAATCAACCCGACATGCACAATCAAATAAGATCAAATAGAACAAGTTGTCCTACAGCTTTAGGCTGTGCACGCCATACGCAAGAAGAAGAGAAGACAGGTTTGTGGGTCCTCATCCTTCCTCTTCCAAAGTCCACAATCAGTTCATTGGTCTTATTGATATTAAGAGCCAGGTTATTGTGCTGGCACCATTTGGTTGATTGGTCGATCTCACTTCTTTACTCTGACTCATCACCATCTGTAATTCGTCCAACAACAGTGGTGTCGTCAGCGAACTTGAAGATGGAGTTTGCGCTGTGTCCAGCTACACAATCATGAGCATAGAGAGAGTAGAGCAGGGGACTGAGCACACAGCCTTGAGGTGCTCCCATACTGATTGTTTCTGCAATGGCTGTGCTTCTGCAATGTGGAAAATGCCTCTACACTGCACTGATCATGTTAAACATTAAACAGTTAAGGGGCTGTCCCACTTGGGCGACCTAATCTGCGAGTTTAGAAGAGTTTGCCCTTGACTCAAACTCGCAGCATGGTCGACACGAGTTCCTAGGAGGTCCTATGAGGTCGCTGGAACTCTCCTTGATGCTCGAGGAAGTTCCCGAATACTTGCGGCCTCAGCTAGGTCGTGGAAAATTTTTCAGCATATTGAAAAATGTTCTGCGAGTAAAATGTAGTTGGCATGGTTTTTTTAAACTCGTAGTGCAGTGGAGTGG
>CM075983.1:52158628-52362269 GCA_038087875.1 Malacoraja senta | reverse complement strand
AGATAACATGTCCTTCTCGTCCTTCTCTTGCTCCAACGATTCTCAAATTCTGCCTTCTCGATCTCGCTTCCAAGTCCAAACATTTGTCAGTCATTCTTGCAAGCTTTTCTGCTTCATCTTTCTTTGATTTTTTCAGATTGTTTATTTCCGTGACCATCTCTTTCATATCACTTTCCATCTCTTCCATTCTCTCGTCAATGTTGTCCATCTTAGCATTTACACCAACAAATTTCTTATTATAGTCCTTTTCAATTCTAACAAATTCTAACTTAAGTTTTTTATCAAACTCATTATGTTGCTTCTTCAGCTCCTTTAACTCATCACAAGCACCATCAATTTTATGAGAGAATATCTCCATATTATTCTCCATACTCTGCATCTTTTCCAGTGTTTTATTAATTGTAGCAGTAATTTCTAAAAACATTTCCTTTACCTCTTTTTCCTTCTCTTTCTTTTCTCCTTTTGTAGCCATTTCCAGCACAGCTCCTTGGCTATAGGACTCTTCCTCAGAGTCTTCTTCTGTTGTTTGCAGAGTTTCCAAAACTCTTTCCAGCTGGAGGCTTATAGTGGCTTTTTTTGGTGCTCGTGAGCTGGTCCCTTTTCTCATTTAAAAGTCCCGATTTTTACCGCAATTTTACCGCGATTTAACGTCGTTTTCTGATGATGTCTTCCTTATGCGACCCAAGCAGCTCCGGTAAGTTATTTTAGATTCAGTCCCGACTTTAAAACGGCTTTTTGACGATTTTTACGGGATAGGAGCTCAATGCGCAGCGCCCTTAGTGTTCCATGGCGCTACCGGAAGTTCCATATAGGTCATTGTTAACACACCTATGCTATTTCCAGCTGAAGCTACCAAAGTCACAATGATGGACAAACAGTATTCAGCATTGCTCCAGTAGTTTGGTCAGTAAAAGTGTCAGTTATATTGCAAACTGATGCTAATGGCTCTAACGTGGGAAATTGCGAATGTCATCTCTGGTTTGGAGGTGGAGGAGATTTGCATGAGTTACCAATTCTTCAGTTATTGGTATCAACTATCTATAGACCCTATGTGCATTCTATGGGTTAAAGAGTGATTGAGCGAATATGCATAATCTGCATGCTCAACTTTATGCCACTATGATGGTGGCATATGTTAGTCACATGGGTGCAATCAAGTAAAAGTATCCTGTAATAGTTTACCTAATCTCATTTGCCACTGGTGTATCGTCAAGTACAGATCAATGACAACACAGAATGGATGTTGGATCAGACAGTATTTATGAAATTCTGGTTCAATGGAACACAGAATATCGATATGTTGGTTTTCATGCTTACTCACAGGTTGAAAAAATATGTGGCATAACAGTGGCAAAAGATATATTCTCGTTATAAGGAGGAGGAATGGTCTTTTATATCTTCCTCCATTTTTGCCTCATCAGTCGAGGCTTCAAATAAAGTCATCAAGATCCCGCTTTAGGTTTTTCCTACTGTCTGTTTGGCCTATGCAGCTTTGATTCCCGATTTGTCGGGAATAATTATACAACCTTATACGGTTATTCTAAATGTAAACTTTGCTGGTTCAGCCTGTGGCTCGGGAAATCAGCCTTTGCATGATAAAATCAATTTATGTTCTACAGATTCTGAATAGACTGCCCCTACGGCTTGGGTGTCACACCTATCCTTGTATGTGTTCACTCCAGAGTGCTGGGATAGCACCAAAAAAGCAGTACATTTCTTCTTCAGGAGATGGGAAGCGTTTTGTTTAATGCTACGTTACATTTAAAACGGTACAGGTTACTGATGTCTTGGAGTTCATTTTAGATGGTCTTTTGACAATAATTGAGTTATAGGGGCATTAACTGTGCCAATGTGCCTTCCCGTCATATTTGCTGCCGCAAACGGGACCCACTCTGTCGGGTTCACCCCGGATATCAAATTTGTAAAGGATATCTTTCACATAAGTTCTCCCAGGACAAGTACAATGCAGTATGGGATATTGACATTGTGTTTACATTATTTCACCAGGGGGCTCCAGCTACATCCTTAGTTTTGGCCGGCTCTCTTAAGGTAGTTATCCTCCTGGCACTGGTTTTAGCGCAACAGGTACAGTCGCTACATAATTGCGACGGGACAGGATGATTACATCTGTCAATAATATATTTTATGTTTATAATTTAATTAAGCAGAGCAGAAGGGGTGTCAGGTCTCAAAATAGTTCAAGGCATACCCAGGGACCCACACATATACGACAATACGTCAAGGTCACCAAGAGCCTTCGATGCTCTGCACTAGCAATGCTTGTAGTTACAAAAAACTTTATAGGAACGTATCCGTTCAGACAATTTCCACGTAATAAAACGGAGTTTGATTTATGCAGGAGTAGATACTGATTTCCAGATCTCACTCCACCAGGGCTGCTATAACATCAGCAGCAAGGGTTATTTAGGTTCCGCTGGACCACATTCTAACGGCTGCAGCATGGTCAAACGAACGAATTTCCAAACATTTACCCATTGCCAGACCAGGGGTATTTGTCAACTATATTTTACGTTCTATTTATAGTTTCCATCCGGATGAGAGGTGTTACTATTATTATTACTTCATTTATCAGCATCAGCATGTTTTAAATCTATGTCATGTCTGTATGCATTATGAATGTTTCCCTCATCTGTCAATGAAGCAGTTGTGGTTGTGTAGACTCGTTTCTCACGGCATGAAATCACAGAGCTTTGAAATCTTCATGTAGTCACTCACGTGACTCCGAAGTAAAATAGTAAGATTAAACGAGAACTTACCAGTTTGAAGTTTGATCTTTATTTTATGGGGAGTTACGATGAGGGATTATGTGCCCTCCGCTCCCAACCCTCATAAAAGTCATCTGGTAGTTCTAGTTTTCTCTAAATCTTACTATGTCATTTCAATTACTGTTATCTGTGAATTCACACCGCTGCTTTCAAGATTGACGTGCGTGCGGACTGGCGGGGCTTCTTCATGTAATCCCTCATCGTAACTCCTCATAAAATAAAGATCAAAACTGCAAACTGGTAAGTTCTCGTTTAATCTTACTATTTTATGTCTATCATCGGTTTAAACAGCATCTGCAGTTCCACCCTGCACATATCCTTGGGGCATTGGATTTGTCTTTTTGTACTATTATTGTTCGTTTGTTTTATGTTTGTGTATGTAAATATGTGTGTGTGTGTGTATACAGGTATGTATGTGTATATATATATACATGTGTGTGTATGTGTATATATACAGTATACTGAACTTCTTTTAATTCATGATATTGTTTACCGAGTACTATGTTTACATATTCTGTTGTGTTGCTGCAAGTAAGAATTCTGTTTGGATCATATGGCAATAAAACACTCTTGACTCTACTACTTTCAGGACATGTGATTAATTGTGCTTTATAGAAAACTTTTGGAATTTTTAGTTGGTGTTTGTTGTTAAGATGCAGTTAGTGAGTTCTCTAAAGTACAATTGCCAATGCAACGTTTACCTGGTAAAGGGATAGACATGAAATTGTAGGTTAACTGGGTATGCATTGAGTCAGAGTTCATAATGGATCACAGCACACTACAATCAAAGAGAAAGGCAAATGGAATAAAATTACAAGTGGAGAAAGATGTGTTTTTAGAGTGTCTTTCACAATCACAAGGCCTTGCGGAGTTCTGTAATGAAAGCTATTTACAGCCCATAAAATACTTTTTGAAGATTATTTACAACTGTGAAGCAGGATATGCAGGAGCCAATTTGCCCACAGCAAGTGGATCGAGATAGTAATGAGTGATGTTGATATTGAAGGATAAATCTCCCCTGAAATAGATTTCATTAAATTAGATTATTTTATGGTCATATACACCAGGATACAATAAAATGCCTTGTCCACATGAAGTTTAGAGTAAACTAGACTGTGTGACCCGTTGGGTCCCATTCTCACACGGGAGACCTGGTCCCCCAATGCAATATTCCACCTCAGCACCAATTCCAATATTCCACAACTCACCCATAGTCCCCAACTGCGCAGGCACGGCTGAGGGGTTCTGGTTGTGACACCCCTGATCCCCCCTCCTCCCCTCACCCCCCCCCCCTCAACTCTGCCCCTTGCCCTCCCCCCCCCCCCCCCACGCACTCACTCCATCCCCCCCTCAACCCCCCCCTCCCATCCACTCTTAGCGGCTCTCCAGCGGCGCAGCCATTCCCTCCCATTGGGTTCCCATTGTGATGTAGAACACACGGGTATTACTGCGCAGGTGCAGCTGATGGGCACGGCAAGGGGAAAAGGGATTTATTAAAGCTTAAAATGTGAAAAACTCTTAAAATATCATAAAAATTTAAACGTTAAAGAGGAGATTTACCCAGTCCATTCTTTCTTGTTGTGTCTCTTATTGCGTTCTGCAGCCAGGGGAGGGGATCAGCTTCAGGCGGGGGCTGTTGGGGGTTGTGCAGCAAGCATCCTGCAGCCTGGGGAGGTGCAGGGCTTCAGGTGGTGGCCTATAGGGGGGGAGCTTACTGGAGGGCTTGTATGGGTGTTGTGGGCCGAATAGACTGGTTTCCAGAGGGCTAGTATGGACATTGTGGGCCAAATGGATACTTGGGCTAGTCCTGCAGCTGGGGACGGGGAAGCTTCAGGTGGGAGCTGGCGGGAGCGTTCTGTAGCCGGGGAACGGGGATGGCTTCAGGCAGGGGCCAGTGGGGGGAGCACTGCCATGGCCTACCGTTGCCGTGGCTTGCCACTGCCATGGCGTGCCGCTGGGGGGGTGTGCAAGGGGATGGGGGGGTGTGGGCGGGGGATGGTGAGCCTCTGTTCTCGCAGCTCACTCACTCACGGCTGGTGGACTCACAGCTCACTCACTCACGGCTGGTGGACTGACAGCTCACTCACTCATGGCCGGTGGACTCACAGCTCACTCACTCATGGCTGGTGGACACACAGCTCACTCACTCACCGGGCGTCCGGGCTTCACAGCTTCCAGGCTTAACGGCTTCCGGGCTTAATGGCTTCCGGGCTTAACGGCTTCCGGGCTTAACGGCTTCCGGGCGTCACGGCTTCCGGGCGTCACGGCTTCCGGGCGTCATGGCTTCCGGGCTTCATGACCTCCAGGCTGACTGACTCACGCCCGGCCTCCAGCGCTTTATTCCCCTCGCCCCCGAAGGGTTTTACCTTCATGGTGACTGACAGGCGAGAAGACCAAGCTGCTGATCTCACGATTTTTTAAACCTTCATAACTTTTCTAATATTCCACCAATCGGAACAAAACTTGGTGTGCTTGGAGCAGAGGGGAAATGTGAGTAAAGTGGTGAAAATCCTAGCCAAATAGGGTACCGTTTTTGCACAAATTAAAAAACAACGCAGCCCAGGAGTGGTCAAGATGAGGGTTTTAGTAATAGTATAGATAGTATATGTACTGTAATGAAAAATATAACGATATTTACGATGAGTGATGTACTTATTTTGTAATAGTCATCACAGGTAGATAGGTTAGTCAAGACGGTTTTCAGCACATTGGCCTTCATCAGTCTGAGTAGTTGTCAGAGCAGTCAGAGTAGGTTTAGATGTTGAGATGTTTTGCACTCATGAAGTCACTTTATGACTATGAGTGCAAAATAGCAGAATAGTATAGTAACGTAATAACCTAATGAGGTGGTGCAGCGGTAGAGTTGCTGCCTTACAGTGCTAGATACCTGACTATGAGTGCTTGTCTGTACGGAATTTTTCATTTTCCCCGTGTCCCCGCACAAGGAAGAGATTTAAAAGTTCACCCAATCCCCACCCCCCCCCCCCGCCCCCCACATATACACAGCTAAAAACAATATATAAACTACAACCAAACTATATACTCAGCAGGCCAAAAACATTTTTTTAAAGAAAAAAGAACTGCAGAGACCGCTGCCGCGAGGCGCCGCCATCTTTAAATTGAGATACAGCGCGGAAACATTGCAGATACAGGCATCTCTGGAGAGAAGGAATGTGTGACGTTTCAGGTCAAGATCCTTCTTCAGACTGAGAGTCAGGGGAGGGGGAGACATAAAAATATGGATCTACACATCTAAAAAGTTGGCATGAAAGTGATGCTTGGCTCGGGAATCTGATAGCAGTGGGGAGAAGCTGCTCCTAAGTTTGGACATCCAGAGTCCTGTATCTTCTCCCAGTGGTCGATGAGAAGGAAGTGAATGACCAGGGTGACAGCATCTTTGACAATGCTGCCAGCCTTCCTAATACAACACACTGTGAAGTTGGACTTGAGGGAAGGAGATCGTGAGCCTGTGGTGGACTGCTCTGTGTTCACCACTCTCTGTAGGTTCAGGTACAGTTCAGTTTCATTTAGTTTATTGTCACATGTACCGAGGTTCAGAAATTTGGTTGCGTGCTATCCAGTCAGTGGAAAGACAATACATGATTACAATCGAGCCATTTACAGTGTATAGATGCATGATAAGGGGATAACTTTAGTGCAAGGTAAAACCAGCAAAGCACGATCAAGGATAGTCCGAGGGTCACCAAAGAATAGATAGTAATTCGGAACTGCTCTCTGGTTGTAGTAGGATGATTCAGTTGCCTGATAACAGCTGGGAAGAAACTGTCCCTGAATCTGGAGGAGTGCGTTTTCACACTTCTATACCTTTGCCCGTGTATAGATATTATAATTAAAGTAAGGAATGTTGCTGTAGGAGTAGAGATTTAAGAGTGTGGAGCGATTGTAATATGTGAGATTGAAGAAGGATCTCGACCCGAAACATCACCCATTCCTTCCTTGCTGCCTGGCCCGCTGAGTTACTATGGCATTTTGTGTCTATCTTTGGTTAAACCAGCATCTGCAGTTCCTTTATACACAGTATGAACATTATGGTCTTCAATTGTAGGTAACAACCTGACCCCCAAACCCTCACCTCCCCTCACCCCCATTTCCATGTGCCCCACCTTTTCACTTGCCCCCTCTCTTCCACCTCTAATCCCTTCCTCTGGCCTCACATGTCACTCCACTTCTCTTCTCACCTCACAGCCTTTGTCCCCACCATCTACTAATCAAACACTCCCCTCACCTGCAACCACCTATCATTTGCCAGGCCTTGTCCTGCCCCCAGCTCTATTCCAGCATTCTCCCCCCTCCTACAATTAGTCTGAAGGGTCCCGGCTCGAAAAATCACTTATCCATATCTTGCAGAAATGCTGCCTGAATCGTTGAGCTATTCCAGCATTTTGTGTTTACAAAAAAATTGTAGCTGCTCTCATTAAAAGCAACTTCAGAGAAGAAGTTAGACACAAAATGCCGGAGCAACTCAGCGGCACAGGCAGCATCTCTGGAGAGAAGGATTGGGTGACATTTTGGATCGAGACCCTGATAGTCAGGGGAGGGGGAGACATAGACACAAGGAAGGGGAAGGTGCCAAAACACAGATCAAAGGGGAAGATGGTCAAGGAAAATGCAGAATGGTTCATTGTTAAATGAGGGGAAGGTGACAATGAGGCATACAATCAGTAAAATTAATCAGGACAGTGAAACTAGTCAGAGAATTAGAGAACCAGTAAAGTATTGGTATTGGTTGATTATTAGCTTATTATTATCATTGGCACCAAGATAAGGTGACAAGCTTTGCGTGCTATCCTGTTAAACAATGAGTACAATTAAGCCTTGCACAAGTACAACAGGCAGTGCAAAGAGAAAAACACCAGTGTGTGGAATATAGTTTTACAGTGCAATAGGGGCACAGTTTCAGAAAGTGCAGTTTAAAAAAAGTGCAAGGGCAGGTACTAGAATCACTTGAAAGGCCTTTAAGATGAACCAGGGTGAGTGAGAGAGCAGCCCTTCACAATGAGTGGGAGCACAGAGGCGTCTGTAGTGATTTTTGAACCGTAACTATGGCAACATGAGCAGTAGACTGAAAGATGGCATGTGTGCATGACGCAGCATCTAACCAGGATGTTGTACTAACTGGTAAATTACTAACATTGCTGAAGATGGAATTAATGGAATCCGAAGGAGAAAATCCTGAGGCAGCACCAACTGTGTTTCTATCATGAGATTGTTTTTTACTAGTTTAGGGTTTGCTAGTACTAGGGTTTGCCTCGAGCAACAATGCTCTTGTGTTATGATGCACTTGGCAGAGGTAGTGGGCACATGGCCTCCACAGCTTTGTGACCTATCTACAGCCCTCATATCAACAAAGCACACGACAGAGCTGACGGATATTAGACAAAGTGCGTAGGAACTGCAGATGCTGGTTTAAAACAAACTGACTCCCCTGACTCTCAGTCTGAAGAAGGGTCTTGACCCAAAATGTCACCTATTCCTTTTTTTCGAGATGCTGTCTGACCCGCTGAGTTACTCCAGCTAATTGTGCCTATCTGATGGATATTAGAAGTTGGGATCACCGATGGTGAACTAACGGCAATTAGTGCTGTATTACATAGAAACATAGAAAACAGGTGCAGGAGTAGGCCCTTCGAGCCAGCATTGCCATTCAATATGATTATGGCTGATCAGTATTCAATCTGCCTCAGTGTGGCCTTATTCTGTAGTGATGTGCAGAATAATAAGTGGATACAAGGTGCATCTGGTTTATTTTGCTTTACTACACAGATTGTGCACAACGTAAAGGGCCTGTCCCACGAGCATGCGACTGCATGCGGCAAGCGCAACCAAACCGGAAGCGGGGGCCGCGCGGTCGAGTGATCCCCGTACAGGGCCTGTCCCACGAGCATGCGGCTGCATGCGGCGAGCGCCACCAAACCGGAAGCGGGGGCTGTGCGGAGGTCGAGTGACGTCAAGATGGTGCGTACGGCGTCGAGGCGGTGCGCACGGCCGTCGATGCGGTGCGCACGGCCGTCGATGCGGTGCGCACGGCCGTCGATGCAGTGCGCACAGCCTCGATGCGGCTGCGGGGCGGCAGGCCGTTGCCGCGCGTAATTTTTGAATAGTGTCAGTTTTTCGGAGCCCCGCGCGATGTCGGGACCAGCTCCGCACAACTGCATACGGCTCCGGCGATCGAAGTGGGACAGGCCCCGCGACCTCCGCGCGGCCCCCCGCTTCCGGTTAGGTCGCGCTTGCTGCATGGAGTCGCATGCCCGTGGGACAGGCCCCTAACACGTGATCAGGTGAATGGTGCCACAGCTATTCACATATATTACTGGAGCAATACTGTCAGTATTAACAACCATCACAACAACTACCCTTTAAAGGAAATTCTGGAGAATAACCATTGTTATTCAAGAAGATAAAATTACATCTGTTTCTTCAATAAAATTATTGCCTTTCAATTGTATTAAATTCATTTTATCCATGAGAGGCTTTTCTTTGAAGAATCAGCGTTTGGACGTTCTCCCCGTGACCGCGTGGGTTTTCTCCGATATCTTCGATTTCCTCCCACACTTCAAAGACGTACAAGTTTGTAGGTTAATTGGCTTGGTATAATTATAAATTGTCCCCAGTGTGTGTAGAATAGTGTTAGTGTGCAAGGATCGCTGGTTGGTGTGGACTCGGTGGGCCGAAGGGCCTCTTTCCACGCTGCATCTCTAAATTAAACTAAACTAAACTTCTCACACAAATTTTACGAAAAGCATCAAGATTATGTTTTGAGACAATTAGTTGTTCAGAGACATAGTCTGCCTTAAACTTCACTAGACTATTACTGAAAAGACCTGGGGACATGATGTGTAAGAAGTTCATGTATTGTTTCATGTTGTTTTACAAAATGTTCCAGTGCAGACACAAAGAACATTATAATATTTTATTGAGTATACATTCAACAAGAACAGCATTCAGAAAGGAGAATAAAACTGGTTTGATACTAAAACATAGCTTTAAAAATGGTGTGATGAATTGCAAAGCAAGTGCTGTATTTGCATTGAATGGATTGAGATATACAACCGCTAAAAATGTAAAATGGCGGCGCCTCGCGGCAGCGGCCTCTACAGTCCGTCTATCTTTTATTTATTTTTGTCCCGGTTGAGTGTATAGTTTTGTTGTGGTTTATATATTGTTTTAAGCTGTGTATATGTGCGGGACGGGGGGGAAATTTTAAATCCCTTCCTTGTACGGGTCTCCGTTGTCTTTGGGGCCTAGCACCGTGGAGTGGCCTCCAACCAGAACGACCTGAGGTCTCCAGTCACGGAGCCTGCGGACTTACCATCGTGGAGCTGGCAGACTCCGGAGCTTCGGAGGCTCCAGCTGCAGGTCCGGTGGACAGTGACATCGGGAGCTCGAGGGTCCCTGGCGGGAGACCATTTTTCGGAGCTCCAGCACCGGCAACTTCTCCAGCCCGAATTGCGGGGTTGAAAACGACCCGGAGCGGGGCCTTACATCACCCGGCGCGGCTTTAACGGCCACGGGACTTGCCATCGCCCGCCGGGGGCTCCAACATCAAGACCCGGAGCAGGGCCTTACATCGCCCTGCGCGGCGTTAATGGCCGTGGGACTTACCATCACCCGCCGGGGCTTTGACATCGGGAGAAGAATGGAGAGCAGGGTAGAGACAAGACTTTGCCTTCCATCACTGTGAGGAGGACCTGGTGGATGACATCGTCGGGAGCTCGCAGGTCACAGGTGGGTGACCTGTTTTTCTGGGGCTCCCGCAACTACAGCTGCGTCCTCTGGACTGGAGGGCAGCAGCTTCGGCCAACCCGGGCCGCGGAGTTTGAACCGGCCCGTCGCGGACGGAGCACGGATTCAGCCGCGGGACTGACTTACCATCACCCGGCAGGGTCACAACGTCAGAAGCCTGGATCGCCTCAGCGCAGAGGGAGAACAAAGAGGGAAGAGACGGAGACTTTAAGACTTTTGCCTCCATCACAGTGAGGAGGTGCCTGGTGAACTCACTGTGGTGGATGTTAATTTGTGTTTATTGTGTGTTTTGTTATTTATTATATGTATGACTGCAGGCAACGAAATTTCTTTCAGACCGAAAGGTCTGAATGACAATAAAGGAATCTAAGTCTCAGTCTAAGGAGATTCACTGTGATGGATGTTTGTGTGAACTGTGTTGGTTGTGTATCTTGTTAATTGTTTCTTCTTGTTGTATGACTGCAGAAACCAAATTTCAATTGAACTTCATTTGAGGTTCAAATGACAATAAACGGTATTGTATTGTATTGTAAAACAAATCTTCTCCCCACCATCATTGATATTCTCAATTCCCCCATTTTAAACTCCTACTTTCCACTCATATTATACTTTGCATGCCTCTGCCAAGTCTATTGCTTTTTTGCTTAAGTCAGGCTGGATTTGCCTGCAAGATTCTTAATGGTTAAGAAAAGCAAAGTTCACTGTTCAGGTGTATTTTTATTCTTTAATATTATTTAATATTTCTGTGGAATAAATATAATTTGTGGAGATTCTCTGTATTTTGTATGCATGCTTGTTATAAGATGGAAGTTTTAGGAATTATCTTTACTGTTTGTTTAGATTCTGTTCCTATTTGATGAAAATATATTGTGTTGGATAAACCAGGGTCGAACTGTTTAACACTACACTGTAGCCATCTGACCACCTTCTTTGCTACTGTGCCATTATCTGGCTATAGATGCCTCAGAATACACTTCGCAATGTTTAATATTAGGTCATATTAGGTATAAAAATAACCTAAATTGCTAACTATAGCTCTTCTTCAATGTATACCAGAGGTAGTTTCCTTCTATATACTCCCTGCAATAAAATAGTAAAAGCTGGTCTTAACACTAAAAGCAATGGAAGAAAGTTGTACACCATTTTAAACAGGATTGTAGGCAGATCTGATAATTTTCCATTGTGTTTGTGTAATTTGGTGTATTTTTAGAGATTGCAGCTCCAACATGGATTATCATTTGGAGACACAAGAGCCTGCAGATGCTGGGATCTGAACGGAAAACCGACACTGGAGGATCTTAACAGGTCAGGCAGCATCTGTGGAGGCAAAGAGATGGTCGACAATCATGGAATCTGATAGGAAGTTAGTGAGAGGAATGAGGTAAGGGAGAGATGCTGGACAAAAGGGAACCTGTGGGGGGGGGGGGGTGACAAAGTGGGTAGAGTGTGGGTGAAAGACAGAGAGAATCAGGTGGAGAGCAGAAAAGAACCTGGGAATCAGGGAGTTGGAATGGGTTGTAAAGGAGGATGAGTGTGAGAGGATCTGGATAGAGCAGGAGGAGGGAGCAAGGGACAGAGGAGGTGCAGGTTACCTGAAATCAGAGGATTATCATTTTATTCGTCAGTGTTAATGCCATTCCTATATACAAACACCTGAATAAAACAAAATGCCATTTTTATCTGAGGATAGACACAAAAAGCTGGAGTAACTCAGCGGGTCAGACAGCATCTCTGTAGAAAAGGAATAGGTGACGTTTCGGATCGAGACCCTCAGAAACATCACCTATTCCTTCTCTCCCGAGATGCTGTCTGACCCGCTGACTTACTCCAGCTTTTTGTGTCTATCTTCAGTTTAAACCAACATCTGCAGTTCCTTCCTGCTATTTTTGTTTGGGAAAACGTTCTCATATGTAGAACTAGGTCCTGTGGACTGTTGGAAGCTTTGAATCTTTTGAAGACTAGATATTCAGACTCGAGATGAATGTGTCACATATTGGATACCTTTTGTTAACTGGTGAGATCAAACTTTTTATTCTAGCAATAATTAGCAGCATATTTTTGTTATATTTTGTTATTTCTATGGAAGATGTGTTTTAAACTTTTCTCCAAGATTATTTCAAAGATCTAGCCCTGGTTTATCAATGACTCTAATGCCATTAAGAATAACCTTTTGCAATGTCCTTCTTTATCAGCTGATAAGCTCACAATAGGACGATGAAGATTAAGGTTGCCATCTGTAAAGCTTTCACTGTTCTGTGGGAACATGGGTTGTGTTTGTCCTTCTGATTCTCACACCTGCAAGAAAGGACAAAAAGAGGTTTGTCCAACAGTTTAGTATTTAACTGTCCCACAAATGTTTACTGTCTTCCAATGTGCTATTATTCACATAACAAATAGATACAGGAGCAATTAACTGATGGTTTGTATATCCACAGCATTCACTGTTGTCATACAAGAAACACAACAACTTAATTTTGTGTGCTGTAAAATTCTATAAACAGCAGTAACATAAATAATCAGAGGATCTGCTCAAGGGCTTTGGATAGAGGTTAAATATTAGGCCAGACACGGAGCATTACTATTCTTTGAATTATGCTGTGGGATCACTTAGAATCATCGAGTCAGTGATCTTCATTGTAGGAAGGAACTGCAGATGCTGGTTTAAACTGAAGATAGACACAAAAAGCTGGAGTAACTCAGCGGGACAGGCAGCATCTCTGGAGAGAAGGAATGGGTGACGGTCTCGATCCGAAACGTTGGAATTCTTTGAGGAAGTAAATAGCAGGATAGACAAAGGAGAGTTGGTGGATGTGGTTTACCTGAATTTTCAGAAGGCCTTTGATAAAGTGCTGTACGTGAGGCTGCTAAAGAAGATGAGAGCCTACGATATTAAAGGGCAGATACTCGCATGTATAGCAGGTTGGCTGGATGGCAGAAGGCAGGGAGTGGCAATAAAGGGGGCTTTTACCAGTGACTAGTGGTGTTCCGCAGGGGTCGATGCTGAGGCCGCTACTCTTCACGTTGTATATCAATGATTTGGATGAGGGAATTGAAAGCTTTGTGGCCAAGTTTGCAGATGATACGAAGATAGGTGGAAAGGCTGGTAGTGTAGATAAAGCAGGGACTCTGCAGAGTCTTGGACAGGTTGGGAGAACTCAGCAGGACAGGCAGCATCTCTGGAAAGAAGGAATGGGTGATCTTTTGGGTCGAGACCCTTTCCCCTGACTAGTCTGAAGAAGGGTCTCGACCCGAAACATCATCCATTTCTTCTCTCCAGAGATGCTGCCTGTCCTGCTGAGTTACTCCAGCATTTTATGTCTATTCACACAGGTTCACAAGTTATAGGAGTAGAGTTAGGCCATTCGGCCATTCAAGTCTACTCCGCTATTCAATCATGGCTGATCGCTGCCTTCTAATCCCATTTTCCTGCCTTCGCCCCGTAACCCTTGACACCCATTCTAATCAAGAATTTGTCTATCTCTGGCTTAAAAATATCCACTGACTTGGCCTCCACAGCCCTCTGTGGCAATGAGTTCCACAGATTAACTATCTTCGGTTTAAACCAGCATCTGCAGTTCCTTCTACACATTCAGGTCAACCTGCTTTTCCCTGGGCCCCTTACACATATTAAAAACGGAATAATCTGACAAATCTGCTTGAGCAGCTCAGGCAGCATTGGGAACAGAGACACAGAGTTAGCATTTCAGATTAAAGACCATTCAGCAGAATTAGCCAAGAAGAAAAAAAGTTTAAAGTTGCGGAGAGGGTGGGGGAGGAATGGATTGGGGAAAGTTATATCTTTGATAGAATGAGGCAGGGTTGCCATAGGGAAAAGCTGCAGATGTGATTTTCTGTTTGACAAGTTTTATGAGGCTCATCAACCTGGTAAGTTAACTCTGTTTCTCCGTCCACAGTTGCTGCCTGACCTGCTTAATGTTTCCAATCTTTTCTGTTTGTATTTCAGGCTTACAGCAGCTGCATTTTAAAAAGATATCCCTTACACACAACGCCTTCTTAGTACTCCGTCATACATAAATTATTATTGCAGAGGGAAAGCTGGGCCTTTCTGGTCAGGATTCTGAAATTGATCCTCGCCAAGCCGAAACAAGGATGGACAATAAATGTATTACTTGGTACGGATGCCAATGTCTCTGGCCTGGCCAGTGGCTGGCCACTCCCTCTTCTCTCCACGCCCATCGGGCAAATGGTACAGAAATGTGAAAACGCACACCTCCAGATTCAGGGAAAGTTGGCGGTCATGGTGGCGCAGCAGTAGAGTTGCTGCCTTACAGCGAATGCAGCGCCGGAGACCCGGGTCCGATCCCGACTACGGGTGCTGTCTGTACGCAGTTTGTACGTTCTCCCCGTGACCCGCGTGGGTTTTCTCCGAGATCTTCGGTTTCCTCCCACACTCCAAAGACGTACAGGTTTGTAGGTTAATTGGCTTGGTAAATGTAAAAATTGTCCCTAGCGGGTGTAGGATGGTGTTAATGTGCGGGGATCGCTGGTCGGTGCAGACCCAGTGGGCCGAAGGGCCTGTTTCCGCACTGTATCTCTAAACTAAACAAAAAACGAAAAAAAGTTTCTTCCCAGCTGTTATCAGGAAGCTGAACCATCCTACCACAACTAGAGAGCAGTCCTAAACTACTATGCTACCGCATTGGAGACACACAGACCATCTTTGATTGGACTTTACTGGCTTTATCTTGCACTGAATGTCATTCACATTATTCCCTTTATTGTGTATCTGTACACTGTGAATGACTTGATTGTAAACATGTATTGTCTTTCCGCTGACTGGTAGCGGCGACTGCGGAGGGCTCGTGCGAGGCCCCGACCGCGGGTGAACATTGGGGAACATTAGAGGAAGAGACTAACTTTGGTGCCTTCCCTCACAGTGGGAAACTTTGATTCTGCTGTGTGGGGATGTTTTTATGTTGAATTCTATCGTGTGTTGTGTTCTTTATTTTATTGTATGGCTGTATGGTGATCACATTTCACTGTGCCATCTGGCACATGTGACAAATAAATGTATTTGTATCTTGTATCTTGGTTAGCACGCAACAAAAGCTTTTCACTGTACACATCACAATAAACTAAACTCAAACTCAAACTCGCATCTAGAGAAAATTTTGAACTTTGGAGGATCAATGATGGAGGAATCAGAACTCTTCAGCCCTGTAACCATTTCCCACATCAAAACTCCCTATTCTCCACAACAATTTCAACCAAATCCAAACAAATAAAATGGATGGGATAGCTCTTTTGTCATGGACCAAAATATACACAAAGTATTGAAGCTTTTACATTTGTAGAAAAAATATACCTGGACTTCCTCCTTTTGCCGTTTTAATGCTTTCATCTTTTTGTATCGGGCCATTTCTTCCATCTGTAAACCGTGTGTACTTTGCCTAAAGAAAACCATTTTTAGTTGAGATGAGTTGTTGCAAGTCTTAGAGTTGTGAAATGATAGCAATTAGTAACCCAGACATTAACAGCACGGAAGGAGGCCAATTGACCCATCATGTTCATTTAGACACAGGAGTCTTTCCTTCTTCACTGTAAACCACTGTCAATTTTATATCATCTGCAAATAGCTAAATAATGTTTCCATATTGAAATTCCAGTCTTTGATAAATACGACAAAAAGCAAGCAAATCAGCACTGAGGAATCCCATTTGAGCAGTTAAAAGTCATCAGAACACCATCACTAAACCAATTTTGGATTCAAATTACTCTTCTTGTGCATCAAACACCTTTGCTCAGTCCGCCTGGGCCTACCTGATCTCCTGGTTTCCAAACACTTTAATTCCCCTTCCAATTCCACACTGACCTTCTGTCCTGGGCCTCCTCCACTGTCAGAGCGAGGCCAAATGCAAATTGGAGGAACAGCACCTCATATTTCACTTGGGCAGCTTACAACCCAGCAGTATGATTTCTCAAATTTAAGTAACCCTTGCAACCCTCTCTCTCCGTTCCCCCCCCCCCACCCCCCACCACCCGTCATTGTTGTATCTTCAAAGTCATTGAGTCTCATTGGCTGTATCTCGTATTCACCTAGACCACAGCTAACAATGGCCTGTTTCTTTTATCATCTTTAAATTTTTGCATATCTTTCATTCATTTGTTCTATATCATTCTATATCACCATCTAGATCTCTCGTTTCCCTTTCCCTGACTCTGTCTGAAGAAGGGTCTCGACCCAAAATGTCACCTATTCCTTTTCTGCAGACATGCTGTCTGACCCAGTTCCTTAGTACAAATAAAAAACCCTCATCAATTCTCCTTGTTATCTCATTCAAAATCTAAATCCAGTTAGGCAGACATTACCTCTTTAACAAGTCCATGCTGACTGTTCGTAGCCATGTCTCTTTAAACAAAGACTTGTAGGATCCTTCAGGTATTTTCCCCAATTATTTCCCCAACTACTACGACTAGATCTTTAATTCATCAGTTAAATACGATTGTGAAACGACAATCAGAACTGTGTCTCAACCCGAAATGTCACCCATTCCTTCTCTCCAGAGATGCTGCCTGTTCCGCTGAGTTACTCCAGCATTTTGTGTCCATCTTCGGTTTAAATCAGCATCTGCAGTTCCTTCCTACACATCAGAACCTTCAGTATTGCTCACACAATTTTAGTTGTTAAGCTGCTCTATCATTACTTACCCGGGCTTCAGTTCCGGAGGCTTTGGTAAAGGCTTGGTAAAGCCAATTTTCCCCACCAGCCAGTAGGTCTCATCAAAGTCCGTGCCCTTTCAGGAAAGGAGAATGAAACTCTGTTATATTTACAGTCCCAATGACTACAAAGTGTGGGAACCTTACAGGGAAGTAGATGTGGGAACTGAGTGCATACCTTCAGATCCGACTTCTTCCTCAGTTCCACCATGTAACCCTCATTCAGACTTAAAAGAATTTTAACAGTCGTATGATTGACATGAATGCGATAAGCTATGAAAAAAAAAGAAAGTCATGCACCATTTTTTTAATGCATTTTTTAATATTGAGCTGCAGTCTCCTTGCACCTAACTAGCTTCACCACACCGCTGTCCTTCACACATCCTCTTTGTTGGAACTACATCCAACACATCAATCACGATAAAGAAAGCAAGGCCATGTCTTCCCTTTGTTTTAGTTTATCTCCCATTGAGGCTGCGTTGTGCTTGATGCACCTGCACTATCTCACAAAGGATTTTGTGTTCATTTCATAATGGTAACTAGTGCTAGTGCCAACAACACACAATTCTATTAACATCTGCTACTCTACTGAGCCGCTCCGCAGGGGGCCGGGAGTGGCAGACCTCTCCCAGGAGGCAGCGAAGAAGCGGGGCGGTGGATCCCCGCCGCCAGACTCTGGGTCAGCGCCACGGAGGCGTCAGGAGTGGACCTGGAGGCGGTCGTCGAGGAGGTCGGCGCAGCGGTCGATGAGGGTGCTGGTGGACGAGGTCGGTGGCCGTTGACGTTGGTGGCCGTTGAGGTCGGTGGCCGTTGAGGTCAGTTTGAGGTTAAGGAAGGCACCAGCAGTCGAGGATGCCAGAGACGGACGCGTGGGTGCCAGAGACGGACGCGCCACCGAGAACAAAGGAGTACCCGGAGTGGAGGAACCGCCGTGTGGGGGGGGGGGTGGGGTTGAACAAAGGAGGGCTTGGCATGGGATAATTTGTGACTTTATCAGCACCCTTTATGTGGAAACTCTTTGCATACCTTGCCTATGCAAAACAAAGAATATCACCGTGACTTGACACTTGTGACAATAAAGTAGCATCATCATCATCTCTACCCAGCAGAAGTCTCTGAAAAACAGTTTGTATATGGGAACAGAGTGATTACTCCCATTCCTAGCTGATTAAGACAGAATGAATGACAGAATCTTTAGGCTGACAGCAGACACAAAGTGTATTAGTGTGTGAAGCTCAAAGCTTCTTACAGACTAGTCATGTACCAGTGTGTCAAAGATCACTGCCTGTAATTCAAACAAGTTCACATTAGGCAATAATTATGCAGCCCAGGCAGCAAGATGGAACCCTCTGATAATCTTCCTTCATCTGCACTTTTCCTCTCTGAAACTTGAAAAGTCAAT
Organism: Malacoraja senta; assembly: GCA_038087875.1. Taxonomy (NCBI): domain Eukaryota; kingdom Metazoa; phylum Chordata; class Chondrichthyes; order Rajiformes; family Rajidae; genus Malacoraja; species Malacoraja senta. The sequence goes on along the minus strand of CM075983.1, from coordinate 52,343,639 downwards.
ACAAACCTGAATGTCAAAGCAAGTTCTATATCCACCATTCTGTAACATATGTTGTAAACGGCACATGAAATCAGCAATTTCCTGCTCTGTTAATCAGTCATTCAAAGTTGGTCACTCACGTTTCCCTGTAGATTCCATTTGTGAGGCTGTAGTGACGGTTTCTCCAAAAAGACAATAGCGTGGCATGGTTAGACCAACAACGCCTGCAACTGATGGACCTGCAACAGTGAATAGGTCATCATATCTTCAGTAGCTACAATGGAGATGAAGTTCAAGTTTTGAAGCTGTTTTATATAAATGGTCAGGTTAATAAGTTCAGGATATTGAGGATACAATGCCTCTTCTCCCAATGCTTTTCCTCTGATTCTTTCTCTGGAATAATACCAGCAAATGCCTCCCTATGCAAGTGGGCTATCTGCAGAAATGAAATACCAGCTAGTTAATTATGCAGCGTTTCACAGCGGATCTGAATCTTAACCAACAATTCACGCGTGCATCTTTCAGCTGATCAGCAGGGTAGCAAAGTGGCGCACTGGTAGAGCTGCTGCCTTACAGCGCCAGAGACCCGAGTTCGATCCTGACTACGGGTGCTGTCTGTACAGAGTTTGTACGTTCTCTCCGTGACCGCGTGGGTTTTCTCCGGGATCTCCAGTTTTCTCCCACACTCCAAAGACGTGCAGGGTATGGGTTAATTGGCCTCTGTAAATTGTCCCCTGTGTGTACGATAGTGTCAGTGTACGGGGTAATCGCAGGTTGGCACGACCTCGGTGGTCCAAAAGGCTTGTTTCTGCCCTGTATCTCTAAACTAAACTAAAAAAAAATTACTGATGGCAATCAGAGGCGGGAACTCTGGCTAAATCTCTTTACTGAACTTGCTCCTGCCTTTCAGCTTCTCCTTCAGATCCCAAAATAAAATTGTCTCCAGTCTGAAGAAGGGTCTCGACCTGAAACATCACCTATCTATTTTTTCCAGAGATGCTGCCTGACCTGCTGAGTTTCTCCAGCATTTTGTACATCTTTGGTATATGCAGCATCTACAGTCCCTTTTAGTCCATTAAAGCATTACATGAAGGTGCTTTTACCTACACGAACTGTAGAATTTCGAGCTTGTAAACGTTATGGAATCCATAAAAACTGTTTTAAAAAGCATTTTTATGAAGAAGGGTTTGCACTGTTTTATTATACACCAGTTTATTTTTACATTGCTTTTACAGGATCATATCAAGGATGCCACATCAAAATATCACAACACTATTCTTAATATCATGCTGGGAAAATGTTAAGGTCAATGTACTATATTTCATTTCAGATCTATTTCTACGATTGCCTTACAAGACACAGGGGCAGCACAGTGGTGCAACGGTAGAGTTGCTGCCTGACAGCACCAGAGACCCGGGTTCGATCCTGACTATGGGTACTGTCAGTACGGAGTTTGTATGTACTTCCTGTGACTTGCGTGAATTTTCCCCGGCTGCTCCGGTTTCCACCCACACTCCAAACATTGTACAGGTTTGTAGGTTAATTGACTTTGATAAATTATTTAAATTATCTCTGGTGTGTAGGATTGTGTTAGTGTATGGGGATCGCTGGTCAACGCAGACATGATGGGCCAAGGAGCTTGTTTCCCTGCTGTATCTCTAAACTAAACTAAAGTAAACAGACTATAAACAATGTCTGTTTTTGTGCTGTCGTGAAACTGCAAGGATTTGAGGAAGTGCAGCAAATGGAAAGCCTGTAATATGAAAAATGGTTAAAAAAAATGAATTCACTTCCTCATTTACTTTGCAGTAATGGAGCACATCTAAACTGCGCAGACCAACTAGCTGGAGTTTTTGCGGACATCTTCAACCTCTCATTACTGAAGTCTGAGGTACCCACCTGCTTTAAAAGGGCTTCAGTAATACAGATGCCCAAGAAGAGAATGGTGCCTCAATGACTACTGACCGCTGCACTAATGTCCGCGGTGATGAAATGCTTTGAAAGGTTGGTTATGGCGTATATCAACTCCTACCTCAACAAGAACCTGGACCCACTATAAGTTGCCCACTGCCACAATAGATTAACAGGGCATGCGACCTCGCTGGCTCTCCATTCTGCTCTGGACCACTTAGATAATAAAAACACATACATCAGGCTGTTGTTCATAGACTACAGCTCAGCGTTTAACACGATCAACTCCTCCAAACCTGTTAGCAAGCACAGGAACAGGGTCTCTGTGCATCACTCCTCGACTTCCTCATTAACAGAACACAATCGGTACAAATTGGCAACATTTCCTTCTCTGTAGCCATCAGCACAGGGGCATCTCAAGGCTATAATCTCAGCCCCATGCTCTACTCACTCTATACTCATGACTGTGCAGCAGGACACAGTACCAACTTCATTTGTAAATTTGCTGACAACACCGCTCTTGTTGGATGAATTATGGATAATTATGAGTCAGAGTACAGGAGGGAGATAGATCGTCTGAATGAATGGTGCCAGGACAACAACCTTGCTCTCAACATCCGTATAACCAAGGAACTGATTGTTGGCTTTAGAAGTGGAAGGCTGAAGATCCACAAATCTGTCATCATCAACGGGTCATGATGGAGAGAGTCAACAACGTCAGGTTCCTGGCGTGCATATCGCTATAAATCTGTCCTCGATCCAGCGCATAGATGCAATCATCAAGAAAGCATATCAACACCTTCCTTAGAAGATTGAGGAGATTCAGTAGTCGATTAATACTCGCTTGAACTTCTACAGATGTACAGTTAGGAGCATAATGACTGGTTACATCACGGCCTGGTTCAGCAACTCGAATGCCCAGGATTGAAGGTGATTGCAAAAAGTGGTGGACACTGCCCGGTCCATCATGGGTATAGACCCTCCCACCATCAAAGGGGTCTACAGGAGGCGTTGTCTCAAAAAGGCAGCCAACATCATCAAGGTCCACGCCACACTGATCACACACTCATTTCACTCCTGCCATCAGGAAGAAGTTTTAGGAGTCTGAAAACTAATGTCCAGGCTCATGAACAGCTTCTTCCCAAAGACCCTCCGTTTTTCAGTTTTTGTTTTGTATATATTTTTCATTCCGAATGTTGTTTTTATTTTTCAAACAAAATCAATGTCTTTTAAATGCCACAATTGCACCCGGTTTTTCCACTTCCTCTGGCACTGCGTTCGATAGACCTATGTTGAAAAAGTTGCCCCACAGATCCCTTTTAAATCTATCCCCTCACACCTTAAACCTATGCCCTCGTGTTAGGCTCCCCCATCTCGAGGAAAAGACTGTGGCAATTCACCTAGTCTATGTCCCTCATGATTTTACCAACCTAGATAAAGTTACCACTTAGCCTCCCATGCTCTACGGAAAAATGCCTAGCCGACCCAGCCTCTCCTGACAACTTAACCTCTCCAGTCCAGTGAGATCCTCGTAAATCTTGTTTACACTCTTTCCAGTTTAATGACATCCTTCAAGGACAACCAGAACTGTACACACTGTACAAATGTGGTCTTCCCAATGTCTCGTACAGCTGTAAAACGATGTCCCAACTCCGGTATAGAATATCCTGATCTGTGAAGGTAAGCATGTCAAATGTCCTCTTCACCACCCTGTCCACCCGTGTCATCATTTTCATGAAAATATGTACCATGCTCCTAAGATCTCTGCGTTCTATAACAATTCTCAGGGCCTTACCATTAACTATGCGTCCTGCTCTGGTTAATATACCAAATTGCAACGCCTCATATTTATTTGATTTAAACTCCATCTGCCATTCCTAGCCCTGTGGTCCAGTTGACCAGGATCCCATTATAATCATAGATAACCTCCTCATTGCCCACTATACCCAGAACTGTAGTGTCAGATGCAAATCTACTAAACATGCCGCCTATATCCTCATCCAATTTGTTAAAGCAAATGGGGTACAAGAGTGGACCCAGCACCAATCCCTGTGACACACCACATGTCACTGGCCTCCACCCTCTACCACCACCTCTATCCTGCTGTCGTCAATGTTGTATCCAATTGGCAAGCTCGCCCCAGATCCCATGTAATCTAACCTTCCAAAGTACCATGCAGTACCTTGTCAAAGGCCTTGCTAAAGTCCATGTTGTCAACATCTATTGTACTACCTTCATTTGTCCTCTTGGACACCTCTTCAAGATTGTTTTTACATTTTCAATTTTGTGTTATCACTTGTGATTATTCTGCACAGTAGGGACAATTTAGCAAGAATTAGAATCTCACTAACAGTGTGTATAGTGCAGAATATTGGTGCTATTACATAATGGTTCTATAGTCATCTAAATGTTTAGAGAGAATAAAGTAGATTGCAGAGCGGTAGAGTTGCTGCCTTACAGTGCTTGCAGTGCCAGAAACCCGGGTCCGATCCCGACTATGGGTGCTGTCTGTACGGAGTTTGTACATTCTCCCCGTGACCATGTGGGCTTCCTCCGAGAGCTTCGGTTTCCTCCCACACTCCAAAAATGTACAGGTTTACATAGAAACATAGAAAACAGGTGCAGGAGTAGGCCATTCGGCCCTTCGAGCCTGCACCGCCATTCAATATGATCATGGCTGATCATCCAACTCAGTATCCTGTACCTGCCTTCTCTCCATACCCCCTGATCCCTTTAGCCACAAGGACCACATCTAACTCCCTCTTAAATATAGCCAATGAACTGGCCTCAACTACCTTCTGTGGCAGAGAATTCCAGAGATTCACCACTCTCTGTGTGAAAAATGTTTTTCTCATCTCGGTCCTAAAAGATTTCCCCTTTATCCTTAAACTGTGACCCCTTGTCCTTGACTTCCCCAACATCGGGAACAATCTTCCTGCATCTAGCCTGTCCAACCCCTTAAGAAGTTTGTAGGTTAATTAGCTTGGCATATATGTCCCTCGTGTAGGATAGTGGCAATGCGCGGGGATCGCTGGTCGGTCCGGACCCGTTGAGCCAAAGGGCCCGTTTCCACATTGTATCTCTAAACTAAACTAAACCTGAACTGCTGCTTGCAAAAATGGATTTGCAACATGCATATGGGATATCATGGAGTGTTTATTTCAGGTCTTTCCCAATCACACTGTGCCCCAGCAGCGGGTGGCTTACCTGAATGTAGTCCTATCCTTATTCTGACTGGCACGTCTGGCATGTGCCTCATTTTAAAGGTGCCGACTGCGCTGAGGATATCCAGAGACATATTTGCAATCTCAGCTGCATGCCTGTTACCATTCTGCTTTGGAATGCCAGAGACAACCATGTATGCATCCCCAATCGTTTCCACCTGCCGGCCATATGCAAAGATGTTAGCATTTTTATATTTAACCCTGAAATCTTTCTATCCTGGCCTTCATAATACTGTAAGTAATAACCAAGTTGAACAGATATTTATACCAATCTATGAATAATTCAATCCAACATTTTTAAATTTCCCATGTTTACTGATCCTGATTTTGCAGCAAAGGGCTGAGTAGAAGCGGAGATGATTTTCTTCACATTTGCAATGTTTTGGCTGATGTCCTGACTAATATGTAATTAACTGGAGATCACATTGCAAGCACACTCTGCCACTTCCAATCTAACAATACTATAACAACATTTAAAATACATTTGGACAGGGACATAGGTAGAAAAGGGTTTGGCAGATATGGGCCAAATATGGGTAGGTGGGACAAGTGTAGATGGGGCATTTTGGTTGTCATGGGCAAGTTGGGCCGAAGGGCCTGTGTCCATACTGTGTAACTATATCAGTCTCAGATGGAAAATTAATCTGTTTCTATGGATCTCATCACCAATCCAATTCTACAATAGTTCTATTATTTATCAATCAGGTAAATCTCATCTGAGAGATTAAAAAATAACTTAGTACTGGGGAGAGATGTGTTCATCCATGTTAAAGCTCTGTCCCTGGATGAAGTATCCATTATTGCACCATTCTTTAAATTGCACATATTATTGTAACTGTTTTTTCATCTCATGTAACTTCCAGCGATTGGAAAAGATGGGTTCAGAGAAATAAAAGATTTTGTTTCGATTGCACTAGTATATTCATCTGAAGTTTGGTCATTCGGTTTCTCCCTATTAACTGGCTTTTTTGTAATTGTGCAGAATTCCAATATTGTCATTGTTCCGTTCCATGAGAAACACATGAATGGGAATATGATTTCTGATCACTCAATCCCGAGAAATTAGATCAAAGATTATATCCCATCTTTACTTTGCTTCACTCCATATTGAGGGAAAGGAGTCACAGTGGTGCTTCTCAACAACTGCTACTTCACAACTCTAATGAATTGGATTCAATGCTGTCCTCAGTGCTGTCTGCGTGGAGTTTGCATGTTCTCTCAACGACAGCATGCGTTTCCCTTGGCGTTCTGCTTTCCTCACATCCCAAAGACATGAGGATTGGTAGGTTACTTGGCAACTGTAAATTGCCCCTAGTGTGGGGTTAGAATCTGAGGAGGGTTGATTGGGAATGTGGGACAAATAAAACTGGATGAATGAAGAATTAATGTACGTGGGTGCTTCAAAGCTGTCTTGGACTTAGTGGGCTGAAGGGCCTGCTTCGGTGCTCCATGAATCTGTATCCTTTATATTTCTAACAAACCAAAATGTCAGTCTCAAAATTTTTGATTAGCTTAGCAAACATGGCCTATTTGGAGCACAAGGAACTGTAAGGTGAAGAAGGGAAGGAACCCAGTTGAATGGTTCAGACTTCTCAATAGTTTCTTTATTGTGGGAGCACAGGAGGATGCAGATGCTGGAATCTGGAGTGAAAACAAACTGCTAGAGGAGCTCATGGGCTCAGGCAGAATCTGTGGAGGGAAATAGACAGACGAGGTATCAGATTGGGACCCACGGTGTCTTTCAGAACAAGAGGGAAGATCTAAGGCAGCACGGTGGCTCAGCGATAGAGCTACTGCCTAACAGCGCCAGAGACCCGGGGTTGTTCCTGACTACGGGTGCTGTCTGTACGGAGTTTGTACGTTCAGCCCGTGACCTGCATGGGTTTTCTCCAAAATCTTCGGTTTCCTCCCACACTCCAAAGACGTACAGGTTTGTTGGTTAATAGGCCTGGTATAAAATGTAAAAAATTGTCCCTAGTGTGTGTAGGATAGTGATAATGTGCTGAAATCGCTGGTCAGTGCGGGCTCGGTGGGCTGAAGGGCCTGTTTTCGTGCTGTATCTCTAGACTAAACTAAATTAAATCTCTTTCAGATGAGCACTGATACCTTCTGGCAATGAGTCCACCATTGTTATGATGTCATGATGTGCCGTGTAGCAACCAGCCATGAGCTACATTCTATCATCACACTCTCAATATCTTGTTATTATGTGTTTTTCTCATTGATGGTTGCACAACACATTTACACTTGCCTGACCTCCTTAAGGGCCTGTCCCACTTGGGCGTCATTTGCGTGTCACGCAGGTGGCGAGTGAAGATTTTGTGAATCCCAAAATCCTGGGGCGCCGCGCGCGACCGCGCGTCACTGCCTACGTCATCACGCACCATGCGCGCATGATGACGTAGGCAGTGATGCGCGGCGTGCGTCGTGACGCGTAAATGATGTCGCGTAAATGACGCCCAAGTGGGACAGGCCCGTTACAAAAGACATGGTTTATGCAATAGGGTTGAGCAAGGTTAATTTTAAGATCCTTATCTCCCAGTGGTTCACAACAAATCAACATTAGGTGGAGTCTTCACTTCTGGTGAAGCAACACAGATCAGAATGTGAAGATCTTGCTAGAGGTTGTGCAGATTCATGTAAAACCACATCTTTCCATCAATTTCTAAGCTCATAATCTGACAATCTCCTCTATTCCTGGTACACTTAGTACAAAGCTGCATAACAAATTGAATGGCAATGATAGCTGGAGACAGATTGACAGTACTATTGGAAACATTGCAAGATGGTTAACCGATAGATAAGCAACAATCTTAATTGATAACTGCTGCTCCATTTACTTGCCTTATAGACGTCATGATTTTCCAGAACTGCGTCAAAAAGTGTATAGAGGTCATTCAGTAGGTCGACCACTTCGATGGGCTCACTCATTGCTGATATTGTTGTAAAACCTACAATGTCACTGAAATACAGGGTCACCTGGTCGAAGTATTCAGGCTCAACAGTACAGCCTGTCTTCAGGGAATCTGAAACGGATCTAACATTGAGGTGCCACCTTGTTACAAAGCTTCTTTCCAGAAATGCAAAGCTGACAATTTTTTAACGCAGGTAGTTTGCATGATGACTTACAACGTACGGAATCTGGATCTTGGGCTTTATCATGCCATGGAATTCACATGCTTACTAAAGAAAAAGCAACTTTAATAATGTAAGATAGACCATTTAAAATATATTGGTGGCTTCCTCTGACAAAATTCATAAGATCACATAAGCAATTATAAGTAAACACCAAGGCCACATTGGGGAAATAAAACAAAATTTCTCAGGTCACTACAATACTGTAAATAACCTTGTGCCATCAGAGTTAGACAGGTACATGAATAGGACAGGTTTGCAGTGATATGGATGGAGAGATATGGACCAAATGCGGGCAGGTTGGACTAGTGTAGCTGTTACATGTTGGTCCATGTGGGTCAGTTGGGGCGAAGGCCTGTTTCCACGCTGTATCACTCGATGACTCGATGAGAGACGGCATTATATTGAGGAGCATGCGAGAGCACGTGCAGGTAAGGGAAATATATATGCAGCATGTCTAAGGGGTGCATGTTCTGATTTATGCTTTACCTGGATGAATTTTAATGTTCACCAATGCATAATAATCCAAATGTAGACACTGAATATGAGTGTCAACCTTCCCGAGGATAGAGTGACCAGTTGCAGAGTGACTCTGCCTATATTTTCCTCCACCAGTGTGGATCAGGCATCTTGTGCTACTCCAGAGCTGCACGGTGGCGTAGCGGTAGAGTTGTTGCCTTACAGCAACAGTCCCGTCTTTGATCCTGACTATGGGTGCTGTCTGTACAGAGTTTGTACGTCCCCCCTGCGACTGCGTCGGTTTTTCCCCGGGTGCTCCGGTTTCCTTCAACACTCCAAAGACGTACAGGTTTGTAGGTTTAATTGCTGTTTTATCAAATTTCCCCTAGTGTGTGGGATAGAACTAGTGTATGGGTGATCGCTGGCCGGCGTGGACTTGGTGGGCCGAAGAGCCTGTTTCCACACTGTATCTCTCAAGTTTAAAATAAAGTCCACAGTGAAACCTTTTATTTTTCACACACTGCCTGCTGCTTAGTTCAAGGGTGTCACTGCTGTGGATGTGGACCAACTAATTAAGCAGCAGGAGGACAAGGCACCCATGACTATTCTCGGCCTTAGGCAACATCCTATAGATTCAGCCTCCGCCAGGATTGAATGAAGAGAGAACCTTGCCTAATTGTCTCTCCTCCCTGTAAGGATACACGAAAAACAATTAAGGTTCCCACATGCAAATAGGACTGGTTAATGAAGAGCAGGCCAGGGATCAAAATCACACATCACATCATGAAGTCATAAGGGCCTGTCCCACTTGGGCGTCATTTGCGCGTCATTTACGCGACATCATTTACGCGTCACGACGCATGGTGCGTGGTGATATAGGCAGTGACGCGCAGTCGCGCATAGCGCCCCAGGATTTTGGGATTCACAAAATCTTCGCACGCCACCTGCGTGATGCGCAAATGACGCCCAAGTGGGACAGGCCCTATAATCCTAAACCACTTCTAGAACTTGTAAAGGAACAATCAGAAGGTTGCGGTAAGTGTAGAAAGCTCCACCAACATTTGCAATGAATGCATAGCACTTTGAAAAGAAGTAAGACCAAAGACTATACTCACTGAGGTAGCATCTGGGTCAGAAGTTTCTCTGTTTTCTGTTTCTCTATCTCCAACTCCTCTGTTCGCTCTCTTATCAAATCTTCTAAATTACTGGAATATTGTTCAAGCATTCTCAGCATAGAGTCAATTATATTCGTCTTCCTGCCCTTGTTAATGTTTCTGAACTGCAGAAGCAAATATTGGTGTGATGATAGATTATTCAACATTGGTCATCTAACGAGCTTAATATCCAAAGAGAAAGAGTGGTGATAGAATTGAACAGGGTTTCAACAATTGAAATAATTCTAACTTAAAGCAAAACCTGTTACAGCGGCGTAGCGGTAGAGTTGCTACCTTACACCGCTAAAGACACGGGTTCGAACCCGAGTATGGGTGCTGTCTGTACGGCGTTTGTACGTTCCCCCCTAGACCTGCGTGGGTTTTCTCCGAGATCTTCGGTTTCCTCCCACACTCAAAAGTAGTACAGGTTTTTATGTTAATTGGCTTGGTATAAGTGTAAAATTGTCGCTAGTGTGTGTAAGAGTGTTAATGTGCGGGGATCGCTGGCCGGCGTGAACTCGGCGGGCTGACGGGCCTGTTTCCACATTGTATCTCTAAAATATTTCTAAACTAAAATATACTAAACTAAACCTACAACAAGGTAAATTATTAAAATCTTACATTATCAAAGACTTCATCATAGGATGGTCTTCTTTCAGGTAACTCATTCCAGCACTGCCTCATTATGTGAATACACTCCATAGGTGCTTGGTCCGAGGTGATAATGGGTCTGAGCAATGGAGGTGGCTTTTTAATAGTCTGGATAATTTCTGCAAATGGAATTGGTAATTTTATTAAGTTTATCACATTTTATTTTAAAGAAAAGCATGTTCTTCTCTTCTGAACTAATTGAATGCGTGAGTAAAGTTGCTTAGTAAACAAAGAAGAGGAAAATAACACTAAAGGGCCTGTCCCACTGTACGAGGTAATTCAAGAGTTCTCCTGAGTTTTCCCCTGATTCGAACTCGGAGAATGTCCGTAGCAGGTCCGTAGGAGTTTATGGATGTCTCGTAGCGGCTCGTATGAGTAAAACGTTAAAAAAAATTATATCACGATTATTTTTTTACTCGTGGACATTTTTCACAGTGTTTAGAAAACGTCACGAGTTTACAGGGTTTCCCGAGTACCTACCGTTACTCGTACGAGCCGCTATGAGACATCCACAAACTCCTAAGGACCCGCTACGGACATTCTCCGAGTTCGAATCAGGGGAAAACTCGGGAGAACACTTGAATTACCTCGTACAGTGGGACAGGCCCTTAATACTGGAAATAGATTTTGGTTTCGAAAGCTGCAGCACTTGAACAGTCACTTTGGCATCTACAAAGGTTAAAATACAAGGTAATTTAGATCAGAACTGAAAGTTAATAAAGCAAAGGGGTAGAATGGAAGTGTAGGTTCTTGTTGGATTGAAAGGTATAATTGGAAAATTCAAAAGTTGGCATTTTTAATTAGCATCATGAAAATTTCAATAGGTTCCAAAGTGTGGTTAATTAAGCACTTTGCAAATATTGTAGGACACATCAGAGCAGAGTGATAATATCTCAAAATATTGAAATCTAAAAATATACTAGTAATATAATCACTCACAGTCCTCTGGCCCATTGAAATCATAGGAGTTGAATTCTTAGCTCAGATCCAATGAGGCACCGATTTTTTTTAATGCTTGCCAGTATGTGGTGAGTAAGTCTTTAGTTCAGTTTATTTTAGAGATACATTTATAACAAGCCAATTAACCTACAAATGTACGTCTTTCGAGAGTGGGAGGAAACCGAAGACCTCGGAGAAAACCCACGCGATCACTGGGAGAACGTACAAACTCTATATAGACAGCACCCATAGTCGGGGTCGAACCCGGGTCTCTGGCGCTGCAAACGCTGTAAGGCAGCTTGAATCTTTGTGCTTTGCAACCATATTCCATCGTTGGTGAAACTGATTGTAATCCTTTACATCTGCTGATGGATCAGGGAACTAATGAGGAAAACCCTTTTTCCCCAGGGAGTGCTAATGGTCTGGAATCCAAACCCCCCCCTCTAGGAGCAACATCAATCAGTGGCCTGAGGTGAGAATTATATGGGATGAAGGGAGATTAAATTGCAGCACCTCTGGGGAAGGAACAGGGCAATGGGAATTGCTCTACTAGGAGCAGCACGACATTTGATGGGAAGAACAACCTTCTGTTTTACTGTAATAATTCTGATGTTAGAGTTCTACAGGGTATACATATGGCCCAATGTTTCAGGTCAATGACCATTCACTTGTTTAATCCGCAGTTGTAGATTGATGATGCATGTGAATCAATCACTAACTCCACCCCATTATAACATTTATACTAACGCCCATTCCCAGCACCGTTAGTTGAAGCAGCCAGGATGAACTGACAACATCTTGTTTTGTAATGCTGCCAAGTTAATGTGCTGATTAAAGATGTGTGTAAATCTTATACAGTTTGAAGTGATTTACATGGCATCAGAAATGGTCTTATCGACTCCTTTTGTATAACGGTTTTTATGTTATCTTTTGTGAGTTTTGCTTTACTGCACGATGGCTACTTCTTGTCGGAAGCCTGAGCCTCTTGTCTTTGATGCCGATATCAGCGAACGCTGGGCCACGTTTGAAATTGATTACCAGCACTACATGAACATTGTACACCGAAATGAACCAGATGCTGTCAAGGCCTCTCTCCTGCTCAACCTTGCGGGACCAGGTGCCCTTCGTCTATCCAGAACATTCCGTTATGCTCCGGCTATCCGTGATGCTAATGACCAGGTAATTACACCGGCGGAGTCTCCTACTGACCCTAATGTTTTGCTGCGTAAACTGGCCCAAATCTGTGACCTGCCCTTAAATCACATTTTGGACAGGGCAAGGTTTTTCTCGTCGTCAACTTCCCGGGGAAAGAGTTGACTCATTTATTTCTTCTTTGATGTATCTAGCCCAACGTAGTCGATTTCAGGAAATGCCATTGGATCAGTTGACTGATCAGTTAACAAGGGAAAGGATGAAATCCGCCTATGCATTAATCCCAAAGACCTGAACACTGCCATTAAGCGCCCACACCATCCCATGAAGACAGTAGAGGATGTTGCAGCAAAGATCGGAACGGCCACCCTATTTTCCGTCCTAGATGCAAAGAACTCATTCTGGCAGATACCGCTGGACAAGAGGTCATCAAACCTCACTACATTTGCCACCCCATTCGGCAGATATAAGTTTCTGAGAATGCCATTCGGGATCAACTCCGCCAGTGAAGTCTTCCAAAGAACTATGGAGCAATTATTCGAGGATCTGCCTTGTGCCATTATTGTCGATGATATCCTCGTCTATGGTAAAGACGCAGCGGAACATGACCACAATCTCAGGCTCATCTTGGAGCGTGCTGTCAAGATCAACCTCAAGCTCAATCCTGACAAGTGCAAGTTCAGGGTTCCAGTGGTCTCCTATGTCGGCCACATCTTCACCCCTGACGGCCTCAAACCGGAGCCGAAGAAAACTACTGCCATCACAGAAATGCCTGCACCCACTGACGTGAAAGGCCTGCAACGTTTCCTGGGCATGGTAAACTATCTCGGAAAGTTCATAACAAACCTCAGCGAATTAAGCTCCACACTGCGGCAGCTGACAAAAAAGGACACTGCATGGTCATGGTTCCAGCAACATCAGGATGCCTTCGATGTTCTGAAATCCAAACTGACCAGTGCACCGACCCTGACTTTTTTCGACCTGAAACGTCCGGTGGTGATCACCTGCGATGCCTCGAAATTCGGGCTCGGCGCAGCCTGCCTGCAACCGTCTGATGATGGCACCCTACTACCTGTCGCATATGCCTCTCGCACCATGACCGACACGGAGCAGCACTACGCGCAAATCGAAAAGGAACTGCTGGCTGTCGTCTTTGCCTGCTCCAAATTCCACGACTTCGTCTATGGCAACACGTTCATGGTTGAGACGGACCACCAACCACTGGTGACAATCTTGAACAAGCCTATCCATGCTGCTCCAGCTCGTTTGCAGCGCATGATGATGCAGCTGCAGCGGTACGATTTCTCTATTACCTACACAAAGGGTAAGGACATGCATGTCGCTGACACACTCTCTCGTGCTCCTTGAGCATCTTGCGAACAACACCCTCACGAACGGGAGAATTTCACGGTTCTCGGTGTCGGTCTAGTCTCCAGCAAGCAACTGCGCACTCTGGCCGCGCACACTGCTAATGATGATACGTTTCAAGCCCTCTCATCCATCATCAAAACAGGCTGGCCAGACAAACAATCCAACACGCCCACAGAGGTGCAGCCGTACTTCTTGGTCCGTGATGAACTGGTGGTTCAGGATGGTGTGGTCGTTAAGGGCTACAAGGTAGTGGTACCTTCATCGCTACAGGACGAATACTTCAAAGAGGTACACAGCGGTCACCCAGGAGCCGACAGCACAACAGCGGCTGGTTCCTCGGGTGTTGAAGCCCGCCACTATCCAGCAACGTCTCCAAGAGAAGCACGACATCCAGAAACGGTCATACGACAGTTCCAGCAGACCACTCCAGCCTCTACTGCCGGGCCAGGTCGTCCGTCTACGAACTCCAACTGGACATTCTCGTCTGGGCGTTGTTGTACGCCCGACTGATGAGCCGTGATCGTACTTTGTGGACTGTGAGGGAGCGGTTTACCGGAGAAGTCGACAACACCTGCTTGCTGTGAAGGAGCCCCGACCGCCGCCTGCTGATCCCTATGCTCCGCCGCTCCAGTTCCAGCCGCCTTCCGCAATGTCCCCCGCCCGTCCCCGCATGCCTGGCACCCCCCCACGTCCCTCTGTCTCCACTAACTACGGGGTTACGCCCACCGCATGTTTCCCCCCTCGGTCACCACAATCCTCTCCCGTGCGATTTTCACCTTCAGCCTCTCTGCCTCATCCTTCAGTTGAGGGAGGGGACGGTTGGGTCCGCACGCGCTCGGGCCGTGTTAGTAGACCACCAGACAGGTATGGCGAGTATGTTTAATACGCTTCCTTTCCACAAAGTGGGCGGCGCGACTTGGTTGCAGCGGCCTCTGCAGTCCGTCTGTCTTTTTTATTTTTTTTGTTTCGTTTGAGTTTTGTTTTTAGTGGGTTTTTTTAACTGGGTATGTGTGGGGGGCGGGGGGTAGGGTGGGGGAAACTTTTAAAATCTTTTCCCTGCACGGGAGACCCGACCTTTCTCTGTCGGGTCTCCATTGTCGTTGGGGCCTAGCACCGTGGAGCGGCCTCCAACCGGAACGACCTGGGGCTCCAGTCGCGGAGCCTGCGGACTTCTCACCATCGTGGAGCTGGCCGACTTCGGAACGGGAGGAGCTGTGGTGGCGCGCGGCTGCGACCCGACCCCGGAGATTAGGAGGCTTCAGCCGCGGGACTGGTGGACGGTAACATCGGGAGCTCGCGAGTCCATGGTGGGTGACCGCTTTTCGGAGCTCCCGCAACGGCAGCTACTCCTGCCCGAGTTGCGGGGTTGATGATGACCTGGAGCGGGGTCTGGCATCGCCCGGTGCGGCATTGGTGGCCGTGAGACTTGCTGGCGCTACCGGGGGCTACAATATCGAGACCCGGAGCGGGGTCTGGCATCGCCCGGCGCGGCTTTGGTGGCCGCGGGATATGTTTACAGTCGCCCGCCGGGGGCTTTGACTTTGACATCGGGAGGAGAATGGAGTGCAGGGGAGAGATAAAACTTTGCCTTCCATCACAGTGAGGAGGAGACTCAATGTGATGGATGTTTGTGTAAATTGTGTTGTGTCTTTTTTAATTGTTTGTATGACTGCAGAAACAGAATTTCGTTTGAACTTAGGTTCAAACGACAACAAATAAATATCTATCTATCTATCTATCTATCTATCTATCTATTTAATCTTTAGGGGGAAGGATGTAGATTGATGATGCATGTGAATCAATCACACTTAGCCAGCATCACTAACTCCACCCCATTATAACGTTTATACTAACGCCCATTCCCAGCACCGTTAGTTGAAGCAGCCAGGATGAACTGACAACATCTTGTTTTGTAATGCTGCCAAGTTAATGTGCTGATTAAAGATGTGTGTAAATCTTATACAGTTTGAAGTGATTTACAGCAGTCATTGGTCTGGATTGTAAATTCTCTGCCCCTGGATGCCGCCTGACCTGTAATTCCAACATTTTCTGCCTTAACTCTCACTTACTCAGAGATATTCAGGCCTATTGTAACGTGCGGAAACAAGGACTGGATAGCACGCAACAAAAGATTGTCACTGTACCTCAGTAATAAACTAAACATGAAACTGGAACTGAAGGACCTGCAGATGCTGGTTTACTAAAAAAAGATACAAATTGCTGAAGAAACTCAGCAAACCGGGCAGCATCTCTGGAGGACATGGATAGGTGACGTTATGGCTTGCGACCCTTCTACAGGCTGATTGTGGTGAGGGGAGGGGTGGGAGGAAGAAAGCTGGAAAGGAGGAGGGTGAGGACAAAGCTTGGTGTGCTCTCCACAGATGCTGCCTGTCCCGCTGAGTTACTCCAGCGCTTTGTGTCCATCTATGAGTTATACGTGGATACAGGTGAAGGGAGTTTTTAATAGGTAGACTGTTGGACAAAGGCCATAGATGAAAAGGCAAAAGGTGTGAGACAAGGATAGAAGAGTTGCAAATTGTGAAGCTAGAAGAGGGAATATAGATGGAACGGGAAGGGAAGGGGAAAACTGGGTGCACATTCAGTGGGGCACAGGAAATTAGGGGAAATGTAACTAACCACAAGCCCCCCCCCCCCCCCCCATCCCTGCCTTGCTGCCTGATCTGTTGAGTTACTCCAGCCATTGTGTCTTTCTATTGTAACATGCAACTGACAACTAATGAAGAAGATGCAACTCGGAAGAATGCAAGGATTGAGCCAAGTCCCCATAACTCATTTCTACTCTACACTGTGCACTTAATGTTTGGGTTTGCAGGTGTGGGTCTCTCCATGTTGTTAAATCGCACAAATAAAATACCTACCTTCTGCAGACTTTTCACACATGCAATATGGAGGCCCTCGTACAACCACCTCCTGCATTATTATGGAAAAACTGTAAACATCACCTTTGAAGGTGCCATTCATTAAAGGGTTAGGTTTTCGTAGTATCTCGGGAGCAGTCCAAAAAAACTCTGAAATGAAAACAAAGGTCTATTATTCTAAAATTAGGATAACATTTTGAAAAACATTTACTTTGTGCACTCTACTTTAAGATCATGGCCTCATTCAGTTTCTTCACTGAGTTTTTTTGAGTGTTACAGTGCTTTATGTGTGAAGGTGTGCACTGGTTCAACAAACCGGCACCTCTAACGTGGAAAGTAACTTTATTAATCATGCTTAGCTAATGGATAAGGTAATTAGATTTTTTTTTTTAAATTTAGTTTAGTTTAGAGATACAGCGCTGAAATAGGCCCTTCGGCCCACTGAGTTCACGCCAACCAGCGATCGCCGCACACTAAAGGCCCTGTCCCACTTACCCGAGTTACTCACAAACTCTCCCGAGTTTTCCCCTTGATTCGAACTCGGAGAATTACGGTAATAGCCATTCGTAGGCACTCGGGGCTATTTTTTTTACTCGTGGACATTTTTCAACATGTTGAAAAAAAGTCCTGACTTACCTGATGCCCCGAGTTCCTATGGCTGGCATTACGAGCCGCTACGAAACATCTACGGACTCCTACGAGCTCGCTACCGACATTCCCCGAGTTCGAATCAAGGGGAAAACTCGGGAGAGTTCTTGAATAACTTGGGAAAGTGAGACAGGGCCTTTACAGTATCCTACACACATTAGGGACAATTGACATTTATACAAGCCAATTAACCTACACACCTGTATGTCTTTGGAGTGTGGGAGGGAATCCGAAGATCTCGGAAAACCCCACGCAGGTCACGGGGAAAACGTACAAACTCCGTACAGACAGCACACGTAGTCAGGATCGAACCCGAGTCTCTGGCGCTGTAAGGCTGCAACTCTACCGCTTCATCATTGTGCTGCCCTATTTATTAAAATTATACCTCCAGATTCAGGGACAGTTGATATCAGCTGTATTCAGGCAACTGAACCGTCCTCCCAAACATCCTCTCAACTCCTGACCTTCCATCTACCTCATGGGAGACCTTCAAACTACCTTAAATCGGACCTTATCAGACTTTTTCCTGCACTAAATGTCATACCTTTATTCTGTACCAGTACACTGCTAGACGGCCAGATTGTAATCATGTATATTCTGACTGGATTGCACGCACAAAAAACTTTTCACTGTACCTCGATGCAGGTGACAATAATAAATCAAATAATAAAATTAAAATAAATTAAGCTAAACTAAACTAGAGTTCATTTTTTATACTATGTTAAAGTGTCCACAACAATATTGATGGAAAATTTGTTGATATATGTAGTTTAGTTTGGTTTGGTTTAGAGATATAGCGTGGAAACAAGCCCTTCAGCCCACCGAGTCCACGCCGTCCAGTGATTCCCACACATTAATATTATTCTACACACACTAGGAACAATTTACATTTATACCAAGCCAATTCACCTACAAACCTGTACGTCTTTGGAGTGTGGGAGGAAACTGGAGCTCCCGGCGAAAACCCACGCAGGTCATGGGGAGAACGTACAAACTCTATACAGACAAGCACCCATAGTCAGGATCGAACCCAGGTTTCTGCCTTTGTAAGGCAGCAACTCTACCGATGTGCCACCGTGCCACCCGTATTTTTGTTTAATTGATATGATTACTGGCACCTTTTTGTCGACTAAAAAAGCACTGTTTACTCCAATTATTTTCTTCAACTTACTGACTGATTCTAAAATTACTCCCAGTTAAAATTAAGCCAATTTTGATGCAAGAGGCGAGTTGAAAAAGCTCCAGGTTGTAAATGCATATGGACGCATATGGAGTTTGGACAAGGATAGTGATGGCCAGTCTGTCAATGTGTTATCCCCCTAAATTAGGGCCTTACTTGGGTAAGCCACTGCAGGGATTTATGTGGCATCCTTAGAATTATTTCTGAAATCAAAACAATGTAATAGGTTTAAGGGCGTTACAGTGGAGCAGCTGGTAGAGTGCTGTCTCACAGTGCCGGAGCCCGGGTTCGATCCTGACTACGGACCCTGGGACTTCATTGACTCCAGTGTGAAAGCAGAGATGCAAGGACGAGATGGCCAGTGGTTCTCTACAAAACTGCCACTACAGGTTAATGCAGTCCAGACAAAAACCTATTTAAAACTGCTACTTATATTAATATGCAGGGGCAGTTGGAGAATAAGAAGGAGGGGGTGCGTGGGGTTTTGAAGAGTATTAAGGTGGAATAATCCCCAGGGTCTGATGGGATTTATCCCATGCTACTCAAAGAGTCAAGGAGGAGATTGAAGGAGCCTTGACGAAGATCTTTGCATCTTCACTATCCACAGGCGAAGTCCAGGAGGACTGGAGAATAGCTAATGTTGTTCCTTTATTTAAGCGGGAAGTGGAGTCCAACCAGAGATTTATAGGCCGGTGAGTCTCGCATCAGGTGTAAGGAAACTATTGGAGAGGATTCTTCAGGACAGGATTTACTCCCATTTGGAAAAACTGGGTTAATTCGGGACAGTCAGCATGGCGTACACAGCAGGTCATGTCTTACTAATTTGATCAGATTTTTTGAGGAGGTGGTTGAATGGTTGAAAGGAGCTTTTACTGTCAAATGTGCGAAATGCAAATGCACAGTGAAATTATTCTCTTACAAACAGTCCAGTAGATTATTGCCATACCAAAGCACTTCCCTGATTAGAAAGTGTACAGAAACATTCTGCTGAGCCCGCATGCAGGAGACAACAGGATTTGACACAATTTTCAAAGTCTAGTCAATGCCCTAGTTCTTATGAGTGGTGCCCGGTCCAGGCAAGCCCCAGGCTGCTGCGGGCCTCCAGGTGATTGATGAGGGCAGGACAGAGGAAGTTGTCGACATGGATTAGATAAAGGCATTTGATAAAGTCCCCCGTGGTAGGCTGATACAGAATATGAAGATGAATGGGATTAATAGTGACTTGGTCGTATGGATTAGGAACTGGCTTATTGATAGAAAACAGAGGGTTGTGGTGGAAGGACAATATTCAGGCTGAAGGTCTGTGACTAGGGGAGTTCCACAGAGATCTGTGCTGAGACCTCTTTTGTTTATCTATATTACTAAAAGTCTCATCTTGACCACTTCCTGTTGCACTGTATATTGATTTTAGAAAAAACGCTGCCACCTATGGCTGTGATTTTTGTCCATCTTACTCAGAGTCCCCCTCCGCTGGTCCGGACAAGAGGATTTTTCCCATCGATGAAAAATAAAAGACTTATTAATGTTTTAAAAATGTTGAGATTCTCTCTCCTGAAGGCCACGCCCCTTCCGGAGGGACTATAAAACCCAGAAGTGTTGAGTGCCTCAGTCTCTGCAAGATGGGGGAGCGAGAGTGTCACTGAGCTGTGAATAACACTGAACACATGTCTACTAAACTGAGTGCCTTAATGTGGTTTGAAAATGCAAAAGTGTTTTTTGGTTTCAAAATGCTTGCTAAAAAGTGTTTTTTAGTTTGAAAATGATTGCTAAAAGTGTTTTTTGTTTGAAAATGCTTGCTAAAAGTGTTTTTTGGTTTGAATATGCTTGTTAAAAGTATTTTTTGGTTTGAAAATGCTTGCTAAAAGTATTTTTTGGTTTGGAAAAGCTTGCTAAAGTGTTTTTTGTTTTGAAAATGCAAAAATTGTTTTTTGGTTTGAAAATGCTTGCTGAAAGTATATTTTAGTTTGGAAAAGCTTGCTAAAAGTGTTTTTTGTTTTGAAAATGCAAAAGTTGCCTTTGGTTTGAGAATGCTAAAGTTGCCTTGCCTAATTGAAAAGTTGGTTTGATAATGCTAAAGTTGCCTTGCCTAATTGAAAAGTTGGTTTGAGAATGCTAAAGTTGCCTTGCCTAATTGAAAAGTTGGTTTGAGAATGCCAAAGTTGCCTTGCCTAATTGAATAGTTGATTTGAGAATGCCAAAGTTGCCTTGCCTAAATGAAAAGTTGGTTTGAGAATGCCTTGCCTAATTGAAAAGTTGGTTTGAGAATGCCTTGCCTAATTGAAAAGTTGGTTTGAGAATGCCTTGCCTAATTGAAAAGTTGGTTTGAGAATGCCTTGCCTAATTGAAAAGTTGGTTTGAGAATGCCTTGCCTAATTGAAAAGTTGGCTTGAGAATGCCTTGCCTTATTGACAAGTTGGCTTGAGAATGCTAAAGAGTTGCCTTGCCTAATTGAAAAGTTGGTTTGAGATTGCTAAAGTTGCCTTGCCTTATTGAAAAGTTGGTTTGAAAATGCAAAAGTTGCCTTGCCTAATTAAAAAGTTGGTTTGAGAATTCTAAAGTTGCCTTGCCTAATTGAAATGTTGGTTTGAGAATGCAAAAGTTGCCTTACCTAATTGAAAAGTTGGTTTGAGAATGCAAAAGTTGCCTTGCCGTCTATATAATTAAAAGTCTAATCTTGACCACTTCCTGTTTGCGCTGTATATTGATTTTAGGAAAAACACTACCACTGTGATTCTTGGGCATCTTACTCAGAGTCCCCTTCCGCTCATCAGGTGCAGAGAATTTTTCCCATCGATGAAAAATAAAAGAGTTATTAGTGTTTAAAAAATGTTGAGATTCTCTGTCCTGCCATGAAGGCCACGTCCCTTCTGGTGGGAGGGACTATAAAACCTGGATGTGTGGGCGTGGCAGTCTCTGCAAGAAGGGGGAGGGAGAGGTCATGACTCTGTCTTTAGTGGCCTTGCACCCTGCTTGAAATGGTATGAAACTGCTCTCAAATTTGGTGGCCTTGCACCCTCCTTGAAGTGGTAGGAAACTGCACTTGAATTTGGTGGCCTTGCACCCTGCTTGAAGTGGTAGGAAACTGCACTCGAATTTGGTGGCCTTGCACCCTGCTTGAAGTGGCAGGAAACTGCACTTGAATTTGGTGGCCTTGCATCCTGCTTGAAGTGTCATTTCAAGGAATAGCCATGAGTCAACTGCCAGCCCACCAGCTTTGAGTGAGCTGCCAGCACACCAGGCTTGAGTGACTGAGCCGCCAGCCCAAGAATCCATTCGGCCCACAATGTCCATACTAGCCCTCTGGAAACCATGCCACAAGTCCTTCAGCCCACAACACCCATACTAGCGCTCCAGAAAGCCCCCCCCCCTCACTGGCCACCAATATTGGAATTGGTGGAGAGGTGGAATATTGCATTGGGGGACCAGCCCTCCTGTGTGAAGCTGTACCCAATGGGTCCCACTTAGTCTAGAGATATATATAAATGACTTCTGTCACTTATATATATTTATATATATCTTTATGTCTAAAGACATAAACATAGACAGGTAGATTTGTAAGTTTTCAGATGACACCAAGATTGCTGGGGTTGCAGACAGTGGGGAATGCTATCAGAGTATACAGCGAGATATAGATCAGCTACAGAAATGCAGGGAGAAATGGCAGGTGGAGTTTAATCCGAGCAAGTGTGAAGTATTGCACTTTGGGA
The DNA here is from genome assembly GCA_038087875.1 of Malacoraja senta. Classification (NCBI taxonomy): domain Eukaryota; kingdom Metazoa; phylum Chordata; class Chondrichthyes; order Rajiformes; family Rajidae; genus Malacoraja; species Malacoraja senta. The sequence goes on along the minus strand of CM075983.1, from coordinate 52,321,250 downwards.
GGTCAAATGTAAAAGGAAAATATACAATTAATAGCATGTCCCTTAACAGCATTGATGTACTGAGTGAGCTTGGGGTCCAAGTCTATAACTCCCTGAATATGGCAACACAACTAGATAGAGTATGGTATGCTTGCTTTCGTAGGTCAGGGCATTAAGTAGAAGAATGAGGAAGTCATGATGCAGCTTTATAGGATTTTAGTTAGGCCACATTTGGACAATTGCCCCATTATAGAAAGGATGTGGAGGCTTTGGAAAGGGTGCAGAGAGGTTCAGCAGAATGATGCCTGGATTAGGGGGTATTAACTACAGGGAGAGGTTGGACAGACTTAGATTGTTTCCTCTGGAAAGCCAGAGTTGCGGTGAGATCTGATAGAAGTATACCGAATTATGAGAGGACTAGACAGGGTAGACAGTTGGAATCTGTTTCCTCGGATCGAAAAATCTAATAAAAGAGGGCATAGCTTCAAGGTGGGAGGGAACAGTTTAAAGGAGACTAGACCAAGTGCAGACCCGTTGGGTCTGTTCCTCCAAAACACGGTTGCGGGGTGGGAATCTGGCCCCCACAAACACACACACTCATCACACCCCTTGATATAATCTTAATTTTATTAATTGGCTTCTTTTATCCCATCTCCACCCTATCCACTGACGAATAGCCCTCACCTCTCAGGTGCGTCTAGAGGGGGGGGCAGAGAGAGTGTGCACAGACAGAGTGGAAGAGAGAGAGAGAGAGCAGAGAAAAAGATAAAGATCAAAGAGAGAGAGAGCAGAGATAGGGGTAGGGGTAGAGGGGGAAGAGTGTGGATGGAGGGGGAAGAGTGGGGAGGGGGTAGGGGTGGGTGACAGAGGGAAGGGGATGGGGAGGGAAGTGGGGTGGGGGTGTGGGGGAGAGAGGGAAGGGGGTGGGTGAGGGAAGGGGGGTGGGGGAGAGAGGGATTGGGGTGGGAGGGGAGGGAGAGGGTGAGGAGATGGAGAGGGGGAGGAGAGAGGGATGGGGAGGGGGTGAGAGGGATGGGGAGGGATAGAGAGGTGTGGGGGAGGGGGGAGGGATGGGGGAGGGAGGGGAGGAGGGAGATGGGGTAGGGGAGGGAGGGGAAGAGTGTGGAGGGAGGGGGAGAGGGATGGGGAGAGAGGGGAAATAGTGGGGAGGGAGAGTGGAAGGGGGAGGGGTAGGGACAGTCCATCTGTTCCCCATTCCCTATCACCCCCAATCCTCTTTCTCTATTCCCACACACGTGATGATGCGCTTCGACACAGGCTGCGGGGGTGGGGGGAGGGGCTGGGGCTCCTGCAAAGGCATATGTAAATTGATCCATTCCGATTGGACATCTGTGAGCATTGGGCATTGTGACATCACACGATGGAACGTTCACCAACATTCTATGGGTGAGAGCAGTTTTTTAAAACATTTTGAAATTTTGGGGGGGGGGAGAAGGATTTTATTTAAAATGTGTACATAAACACAACGAAATTTAATCAGGAGTTGATACTTGGAATGAAAAGTGAAATCTCTACCGAAATGGAAAAAATCTCGGCGTTTCTGCGTGTGGTGTTGGCGTAGCAACGAATCAAAGGAAGGCTGGCACCCACAAGACAGGCAGAAACACACACACAGTTTTAAATATAGATAGAAGATATATATATATATATACATATACATACACAAGCACACATACTCAAAAAACAAATACTAGTGCAATAATAATAATACTAATAATAATAATAACAACAATAATAATAATAGTCTATGTAGTTCCTATCTTCGGTGTAAACCAGCATCTGCAGTTCCTTCCTACACATATTTTCTGACACACACAGAGTTTTAAATATAGATAGATAGATAAATGTGCGGGGCAAGATTTTTACATGGAGGGTGGTGAGTGCCTGGAACGTGCTGCCGGGGATGGTGGTTGAAGCAGACAGGTTTGTCGCATTTAAAAGACTTTTGGATAAGCATATGGGTATGCATGGAATGGAGGATATGGGTTATGTATAGGTAGATAAGTGATGGTCTTGGCACCATGTTCGGCACAGACATTGTGAGCTGAAGGGCCTGTTATTGTGTTGTACTGTTCTACGTTCTAAAATGGATATCCTAATATGCCGCTAAAATAGTCCTAGGCCTAACGTCTCCCTAGAACCCAGGGCCTTGACTCCTTGAAACATTCTTGTACCTCTTGTTTGTACTCTTTCCTCCTTATAAACATCTTTCTGAAAGCAGGGTAACCAAAACTGTACACAGTACTCCAAGTGTGGCCTGACCATTGTCTTGTATAATTGCAACACAACGTTCAAACTCCTATACTCAATGCTCTGCTTGAGGAAGACTAGTCTGTCTTCACCACATTGTCCACCTGTCAAGCCACCTTCAGGGAACTATGTACTGCAGATGCTGTTTAAAAAAAAAATAACACAAAGTGCTGGAGTAACTTAACGAGTCAGGTAGCATCCCTGGAGAAGATAAAGATAACGTTTCTGGTTGGGACCCTTCTTTAGACTCATAGGTGACGTTTTGTGTCGAGCCCCTTCTTCTGACTTCCTAAGTTCCTCTGTTCTTCACATTGCTCAGGGACACACTGTTCACTGTGAACATCCTACCTAGGTTTGACTTCCAAATGTCCAATCCCTTGTATTTATCTGAATTGAAGGGCAATATAACGGCCCAATTGCTGCCTTCTTGCGCCAGAGACCCGGGGTTGATCCTGACTACGGGTGTTGTCTCTAAAGAGTTTCTATGTTCTCCCTGTGACTGCGTGAGTTTTCTACAGGTGCTCTGGTTTCCTCCCACATTCCCAAGATGTTCATGTTTTAGGTTAATTGGCTTCTGTAAATTGCCCCAAGTATGTAGGATGTGAATTTTTACTATTTCCTTTCAACCGAACAGGGACATAAAGATTCTGTACTCTTAAAATTTCACCTTTAAATGTCCTCCATTTCTCTTCTACATCCTTCCCATAAAACAACGTCCCAATTCACTCCTTTTAAATCCTTTTGCATCTCCTCAAAGTTAGCCTTTCTCCAATCAAAAATCTCAACCCTAGGTCCAGTTCTGACCCTCTCCATAATTATATTGAAACTAATGGTATTGTGATCACTGGATCGGAAGTGCTCCCCAACGCATACCTCCGCCACCTGCCCTGTCTCATTTCCTAACAGGAGGTCCAGCACTGCCCCTTCTCTAGTAGGTACCTCTATGTATTGCTGCAAAAAACTATCCTGCACACATTTTACAAACTCCAAACCATCCAGCCCTTTTACAGAATGTGTTTCCCAGTCTGTGTGTGGAAAATTGAAATCTCCCACAATCACTACCTTGCGCTTACTACTAATATCTGCTATCTCCTTACATATTTGCTCTTCCAATTCTCGCTCCCCATTTGGCGGTCTATAATACACCCCTATAAGTGTTGCTACACCTTTCCCATTTCTCAGTTCCACCCAAATAGCCTCCCTAGACGAGCCCTCTAATCTATCCTGCCAAAGCACTGCTGCAATATCTTCCTTGACAAGCAATGCAACACCCGCACCTCTTGCCCCTCCAATTCTATCACCCCTGAAGCAACGAAATCCTGGAATATTTAGTTTCCAATCACAGCCCTCCTGCAACCATGTTTCACTGATCGCCACAACATCATACTTCCAGGTGTCAATCCAGGCTCTAAGCTCATCCACCTTTCTTACAATGCTCCTAGCATTAAAATATACACATTTAAGAAACCCACCACCACTTATTCTCTGTTTATTATCTTTTTCTTCTTTCTCCCCTACTTTTTGGGTCCGAGTGCTTCCCTTCTCTGCCTGGTCTGCTTAGTTACTCCAGCACTTTGTGTCCTTTTGTGTGTTAAACAGCATCTGCAGTTCTTTGTTTCTAAACCTTGGACCCACACCGTCAGCAATCTCCTCTGCTTGCTTTACCTTCTGCTGGAGGCTCCATCAGTGGAATACCCTGGGATTTTGCTACTTCAACATAGCCATAGTCTGTCACCTTGAGCACAAAGCGGCCATCCACTACACAGTTGCGTGACTTCAGGTTTCCATGTATGTAATCTCGATGGTGCAGATACCTCATGCCCTGTAGTAATAATTAAAATATAATTAATATCACTGTTTGACTGGAAGTTGCAAACAATGCTCCAACTAAGTGACAATAGACAATAGACAATAGGTGCAGGAGTAGGCCATTCGGCCCTTCAAGCCAGCACCGCCATTTAATGTGATCATGGCTGATCATCCACAATCAATACAATAGAAACATTCTTACTCAACTCCTGTGTAGTGTTCATTACATCATAAAAATGTGCATTTTCATGGTGTTTGGTTGACAACTGGACACCGCGTTGACATACGGCTGAATGTGCTGAGAGTCCCTTTCATGTCCATCTATTTAAATACTTTATTTTGGTACGGGATACTTTGTACCTTTGTCAGCGCCCTTTATGTGGGGACTATTTGCATACCTTGGGTATGCAAGCAAAGAATTTCACTGTGACTCATTCAATCATTCATTCATTCTTTCATTCATTCAATTGGTATTGTTTATGCAAACTCAGTTTTACAAACACAGAGATGAGTTTCCACTGTCATTTAGTTTAGTTTATTGTCACGTGTACCAAGATACAGTGAAAACCTTTGGTTGTGTGCTATCCAGTCAGCGGAATGACAATACATGATTACAATTGGGCCATTTACAGTGTATAGATACATGATGAGGGAACAACATTTAGTGCAAGGAAAAGCCAGCAATGTCTGATCAACATTAGTCTGAGGGTCTCCAATGAGGTAGATAGTAGTTCAGGACTGCTCTCTGGTTGTGGTTGGATGGTTCAGTTACTTGATAACAGCTAGGAAGAAACTGTCCCTGAAACTGCTGGTGTACGTTTTCACACTTCTATACCTTGAAAGGGATGGGAGAGGGGAGAAGAGGGAGTGGCCGGGTTGTGACTTGTCTTTGATTATGCTGTTGGCTTCTATTCCGAAGGTTTTTACTAGAAGCATTTATATACTGTACCAAGAAGTAAGGGACTATTCATCTAGCATGAATATCATCTACCTTGATCAGATCTAGCAGAAGTGATGACTTGAACATCCAGTCCAATTTTACGTCTTCATTTTTCAGTAGATCTAGCAGGCTCCCACGAGTGCAGAACTCTGTCACGATCGCAAGCAACCCACAGTCATGGAAGAAGCCAAGGAAAAGGTTTATGTTTTCTTGTCGTAAGTCCTTCATCTGAAATAATAAATATCTATCAATCAGTGTACCCATAGAAAAGGATTAAAATGATAAAACTAATATGAAATAGTATTTCTAGTGTTTGCTATTAAGTATAAACTTGTCAAATGTCTAAATCAGTGTACTTTATTATTGTTCTTCAAGAGAACTGCTTCTTCACCGCAAAAGGGACATATGTACATTCATTGTGTAGGAAGGAACAGCAGATGCTAGCTTACACCGAAGATAGACACGAAAAGCTGGAGTAACTCAGCGGGTCAGACAGCATCTCTGGAGAAAAGGAATAGGTGATGTCTGGAGTTGAGACACTTCTTCAGACTGAGAGTCATGGGAAAGGGAAACAAGAGATAGAGACAGTGGTGTAGAGAGATATAGAACAAATGAATTAAAGATATGCAAAAAAAGTAACGATGATAAAGGAGACAGGCCATTGTTAGCTGTGCGCTACCTGTAGGTGAAATTGAGCATCCCCTCTCTCTCCGCCCCTCCCCCTCCCAAGTCGTCATACTATTTTCAAATTCATCTTGTTGACTCTCATTGTCTGTAACTTGTTTTCACCTAGTCCACGATGGCCTGTTTCCTTTATCATCATTTCTATTTTGCATATCTTTCACTCATTTGATCTATATCTCTCTACATCACCGTCTATATCTCTTGTTTCCCTTTCCCCTGACTCTGTCTGAACAAGGGTCTCGACCCGAAACGTCACCTATTCCTTTTCTCCAGAGATGCTGTCTGACCTGCTGAGTTACTCCAGTTTGTTGTGTATATTTATACATATTTATTACTCTAGTCAAGTCAAGTCAAGTTTTATTCGTCACATGCACATAAAGTGCAGTGAAATGAATTTGCCAGCAGCGGTACAATAAAAAAAGAACACACAGTACACAATAAAAATTTAACACAAACATCCACCACAGTATTCATCACTGTGGTGGAAGGCACAAAATTTGGTCAGTCCTCCTGCATTTTCCCCCGTGGTCGGGACCACAACTACTGTTGTGGGCTGGAGTGATGTTTTTACTGGTCTTCCCATCGGGTCTCAGTAAAGTAAGATGTAAAGAACTTTTGAAAGCATTTTCTTAGACTTTTACAGTAGTTGTGCACTGGTCTCATAAGCTGCTCTTTTGTCTTCGTTCCTTGCATTAAAACATCTCAGTTCAACTTGGGTGAGCTGGTCCAAGACTGGGACATATCAGTTCTAGAAGTTGCAGGTAATACTGCTCTTTTGTTGATTTCACTGGATGTTGCACAGCCCAATTGTTTTAGCGTCTTTAGCCAATCGGTTTAGTTCAGGTGAGTTCTCAACTATCTTCTTGTCAACATTTGGAAAGCCGATGACTTATGGGGCTGTCCCACTGTACGAGCTAACTCAAGAGTTCTCCCGAGTTTCCCCTACTCGGAGAATTACGGTAATAGCCGATCGTGGGTACTCGGGGCTCTCGTGGACATTTTTCAACATTCACGAGTCTTCACAAGCTTACCGAGTTTCCAGAGTACCTGCCGTTGGCGTTACGAGCCGCTAAGAGATGTCCCGAGCTCCGACGTACCCGCAACGTACATTCTACGTGCTTACCACGAGTTTGGATTTTTTTTTAAACTCGGGAGAGCTCTTGGGTAAACTAGTATAGTGGGACAGGCCCTTTAGACTCTCTTGATCCAGTGACATACATTTTACTGAATTAGGTCACATCCCATCAATGGGATATCATCCCTTTCAAACAAAAATAAAATCCGTCAAATATTTTAGTATATTTGAATAAATATATTCAAATTCAATATTTGAATCAGATTCAAAAAACTGCAACTGATAGAATCTTGAGCAAAAGACAAAGTGCTGGAGGGACTCTGGCAACATTCATGGAGGGAAAAGACAGGTGACGTTTCTTGATGGGACCCTTCTTCAAAATGAGTGGAGCAAGGGAGAGGAGGGAGGGAAAGCTGGAAAAGAGAGGTGAGAGTGGGGGAAGCCTGTAAAATGATCGGTGGATGCAGATGAGGGGTGATGTGCAGATGGGGGAAGTGTGGCAAAAGAGACAAAAGGTGTCACTAGATAAACCTTGGTGTTGATGCAAAAGAAAATCTAAAAAAATATTCTATTTGATCCTCCGGAACCTATGTGTTCCTGAACCCCCCTTTCTCTACAGTCATAAACATGGACACCCATTAAAATATTAATCGTGATTAATGCTGTAAAATAAAATATTTGTTTATTAACTCTGCTTCAAGCAAGCAAAGGGTTTTGCCTTTAATTTCACGTAGTTAATGGTCATATGAATAAATGATGAGGCATCAGGTATAGTGGGTCCTGAGACTTGCATGTTGAAGGAGACATGAAGTCTGAGACAACAGGGTAGCTAGAGCCACAAGGCACCACACAGGCAGACTGGGGCTCATGTTGTCGACCTCCCCGTGGTGAGCCCTGTCAACTGACCTCAGTCAGGCGAACGACGACAAAGAGAGACATCAGCAACGCCGCAGCTTGGCGCCAACCCGGAGCGTGCGCCCTTTTTAGGTCGAACTAGATGACATCACCCTGCTGCAGACTTCTGCTGCCTCAAATGCAAGAAGAAGACAGGCAGGCTTGCCCTGAGACAAGCATTATAAAACTTGTCCAGAGAAACTCCCCTCTTAAGGTGCATAGGCTGGTGTGGTGAAGGGGGGAGGGGTGCTGTAAAAAGTGGCACAGGGTGAAGTGCAAGATGAATCTCAACAAAATTCATCTGTGTTGAATGATGAATTCCACTATTCATCATTGTTGATGAACAACGATGCCTCAGCAAATGACTCGTCTTCAATGTGTCCAATGACCTGAAAGAGTTCTACTGCAGGTTAGATGGACAGAAACATAATCCCCTTCCCCTCCTCCCCTACCCACTCCTCTCCAATCACCACTTCACACCTACTTACAGCCCGACTCCAGCCTGCAAAGACAGGACCCTTCCCCACCCACTCCTCCCCAATCACCATTTCACACCCACTTACAGCCTGGCTCCAGTCTGCAAAGACTGGGTCCTCGTCCACTACCCATCCCCTTCTTGCTGCCCAACATCAGTCTGGCCACTTCTCCATCACTAAGAATAGCAAAAGGTGGAAAAGCTATTCAGGAGACAGAAAAGCCGGAAATCTCCAGGACCGGACAATGTTTCCCCTTCTACTCTCAAGCTCTGCGCCGCACAACTGGCACCAGTCTACACCGACATTTTCAATCGGTCCCTGCAAACCTGCCCTGTCCCTGCAAACCTGCCCTGTCCCTGCCGGCTTCAAAGTCTCCACTATTGTTCCCGTATTCAAAAAGCCAAGGATTACTGGTCTTAATTATTACGGGCCTGTCGCACTGACCTCTGTAATCACGAAGAGCCTTGAAAGACTTGTGCTGGCCCACCAGAAAAATATCACAATCCCCCTGCAGTTTGCATACTGGGCCAATAGATCAGTGGATGACGCAGTCAACCTAGGCCTGCACATCATCCTCCAGCACCTAGATCGCCAGGGGACCTATGCAGGGATTTTGATTGTGGATTTTAGCTCTTCATTCAACACCATTGTGCCAGTGCTACTACACTCCCAGTTGCCTGTGCCTGAACCCCTCTGTCAATGGATCACCAACTTCCTGAAAGACAGGAAGCAGCATGTGAGGCTGGGAAAGCACATCTCGGACCTGCTAACCCTCAGCATAGGAGCACCGCAAGGCTGCCTACTCTCCCCTCTCCTTTACTCTCTCTACACCAACGACTGCACCTCCACAGACTCCTCTGTCAAGCTTCTCAAGTTTGGAGATGACACAACCCTGATTGGACTAATCCAGGATGGGGAGGAATCAGCCTACAGACAAGAAGTGACACAGCTGGCGTCCTGGTTCAAGCACCTGGCAGGCCAAACAGCTCATTGCATTTTCATTTCACTTCCATTGCCATTGCAGTTTCAAGCACAGGGCAGACCAAACAGCTGATTGCATTTTCATTTCACTTCCATTGCCATTGCAGTTTCAAGCACACGGCAGGCCAAACAGCTGATTGCATTTTCATTTCACTTCCATTGCCATTGCAGTTTCAAGCACTGGGCAGGCCACGCCAAACAGCTCATTGGATTTTCATTTAATTTCCATTGCCATTGCAGTTTCAAGCACAGGGCAGGCCAAACGACTCATTTCATTTTCATTAAGGGCTCACAAATCATTTATTGCAAGTACATTGCAGACTAACAGTTCAGTTGATTCACAGCTTAGAATGAGAGTCGTGGCCTCTCCCTCGCAATCTTGCAGAGTGACTGAGTTATGTCCAGGCATCCAGGGTTTTATAGTCCTGCACCCCCCCCCCCCCAGAAGGGTGGTTACTTTAATCGCAGTGATTGACAGGCAAAAGGATCTCAAGGTTTTTTAAACACTCATAACTTTTTTATTTTTCATCGATGGGAAAAATCCTTGAGGCCTGCTCAGTGGAGGAGGACTGTGAGTAAGATGGCCAAAAAATCATAGCGATATATGGTAGCGTTTCTTCTAAAATCAATATACAGCACAGACAGGAAGTGGTCAAGATGAGACTTTTAATTATATAGATATTTAAATAAATATTCACTGGAATAAAACCTTCAGTCTGAAGAAGGGTCTTGACTCGAAACATCACCCATTCCTTCTCTCCAGACATTCTGCCTGTCCTGCTGAGTTACTCCAGCATTTTGTGTCTACCTTCTATTTAAAATAAATGTTAGTTATAAACTTACCATTTCAAACACAGCTTTTGTGCTTGGTTTTATCTCGCCAAATTCTTCATAAGGAAACTTCTTCAACCAAACCCAGTCACCCTGGAAAGATGAAATTATATGGATTAAGACGTATGTTTTCCGTTTTGGGTGGTTTTATTTAGAGCAACAATTGCATTTAACAAAAGTACTGTACTTCTTTAATGACCCCCCTCTGCAGTGCACCTTAATGTTATATGTGTACGTTTGCAGAATTGGGCTAGTGATGTAATGAATAGCTGTGTACACTTCTGCTTCATTGCCACAAGCAGGTTCATTCCACAACTACCTGGCTAACTCATCCCTCCCCAGGTACCTTCCCCTGCAATCGCAGGAGAAGCAACACCTGTCCCTGTGCCACTTCCCTCGACTCTGTCCAGGGACCCCGATAGTCCTTTTAGGTTCGGCAGAGGTTCACTTGCACCTTCTCCAACCTCATCTACTGTATCCGTTGTTCAAGGTGTGGACTTATACATCATCAAGACCCAACGTACACTGGGCAATCAGTTGCTCTATATCACTATATATCACCGTCTATATCTCTCATTTCCCTTTCCCCTAACTCTCAGTCTGAAGAAGGGTCTCGACCCAAAACGCCACCTATTCCTTTTCTGACAGAGATGATGTCTGACCCGCTGAGTTACTCCAGCTCTTTGGTTTAAACCAGCATCTGCAGTTCCTTCCTACACATCATTGCCACGAGGAATGTTCTCTAAATAATTATCCATGTGCCTCTCCAAGATACAACCACAGACTCAATCTTCCTCATAATAGAAACAGAAAATGGTGGAAGTACTTAGTAGGACAGGCCTCATCTGCGATAAAAGAATCAAAGAGAATCAGAATCAAGGCTCTGTGTTGGAACTGGGAAGAAGACAAAGGAGGCATTTTAAACTATGGGAAGGTGAGGGAGGGGGAATGTGTGTGAGAGGGTAAAACCATAGATAAGTTATAAACAAGGATATCTGGTCAGTGGATGTTTGGGAACATTTAGAGAGTGACAACAAAGATTAATAAAACACAGACCAAAGAATATATGAGTTGCAAAACGCAGAGCAAAAAGTAATGCCTGGCGGGTCAGTCTGAGCATATCCTCCACTCTGAGAGAAATAAAAGGGGAAAAAAACAAACCAGCTGAGCCAATGTCAACTCAATAACCAGACTCAATAATCAGTCTGAAGAAGGGTCTCGACCCGAAATGCCACCCATTCCTTCTCTCCAGAGATGCTGCCTGTCCCGCTGAATTTCTCCAGAGTTTTGTGTCTATCTTCAATAATCAATACGGAGGATTTCTTACACAAATGTCGTGAGGATGGAGATGGAACAATATCAACCCTCCAGACATCAGAGATATTTAGATTAGAGCACTAGAATTGTGTACATTAAAACTAGAAGGCCATATATGTATAAATGATTACCTCATAAATCGCTACATTTGAGTTTTCATAGTTGGCCGGTGTCAGGCTTCCTACTGAGTGTGACCGGATGAGAGATCTCTTACTCCTTGTTTCAGAGAGACCTTGTGCTCCTTCGCTAAGTTGACTGTCCTCACCACTGGTTTTCTTAAAATTAGACACAAACATTTTAGGACAGGGAAGATTATGAAGACTGCTAATTTGATTCATTCTTTTAAGATCCATTTTAGAATGTCATATACTAAACTGTAATAAAAAGAAATATAATTGGTCACACAAGAGATTAGCAGTCAAATTACAAACCTTATTACTAAACTGTGGATTTATAAACGTCACATCATTGAATGTCAGTAAAATCCTATCAGGGCCTTTCATTAATTTTATTTGGATTATTTGGCGCCTGGAAATAAAAAAAAACTGAAATCAGACATAAAAACATGTAAAATAATAATCAGCAGCAAAACAATCATGCCACAGATATGGGATCTCCACTCTGTTTCGTTTTTAATCATATGTTGCCTTATTTCAACCAGAATATAAAAGAGAAAACGGTTGCTGGAATCTGGAACAAAAGCAGGCCAAGCAGCATCTGCAAAGGCAGAAGATGGCAGTCAATGCTTCAGTTTCACTTACCAGCTCCCATCCTATCCCCTTATTGCTGTTACAATTTGACAGTCTGTTCCTTCTGTGCAGGATGCTGGTTTAAATCAACGATAGACACAAAATGCTGGAGTAACTCAGCAGGACAGGCAGCATCTCTGAAGAGAAGAAATGAGTGACATTTCGGATCGAGACCCTTCATCATGGGCCTGTCCCACTTAGGCGACATTTCAGGCGAGTGCAGGAGACTCTGCGCTCGCTACAGTCGCCACATGTTTGCTGATGGTCTCTGGTGAGTCTCCTTTATGGTTGCGAGGAGTTCCTGCATTCTGAGAACTCGTCGCGGCCTCAATATGGTTGCCGCAAATTTTTCAACACGTTGAAAAATTTTCTGCGACCAAATATTTGTTGCCATGGAGAAAATCGATAATCCTGTAGTCGTAGGTGCAGTTGTAGTGGGGGCGCCATGTCGTTATGGGTAGTCGAGGTAGCCGTGGGTAGTTTTAATTAATCGACTTTGCTTACCGGCCATTTTGATTGGCTCATTGCAAAAAAAAATCGTAAGCAGGAGTTTTCAGAACCAAGGATAACTGACCGGTAATGTTAAATGTCCGCCGAACTTCACAGCTGTGTATCTCAGGCTTATTAAAAGTTGTCCGCCTTCTTAAATGTTTTCTCCACTCCTTCTCCCCCCTTCTCCCCGCTTTTAAAGGACCTGTGCTAGCACACTGTGCTAGCCGTCTTAATTACAGCGTCAACCATCCTGTTCATCGCGGTGTGTGTCTGTATCACCTTGGCTTTGTACCATATAATAATAATAATAATGGATGGGATTGATATAGCGCCTTTCTAATACTCAAGGCGCTTTACATCGCATTATTCATTCACTCCTCAGTCACACTCAGTGGTGGTGAGCTACTTCTGTAGCCACAGCTGCCCTGGGGCAGACTGACGGAAGCGTGGCTGCTAATCTGCGCCTACGGCCCCTCCGACCACCACCAATCACTCACAGCTCTCTCTCTCTGTCTGTGTGTGTGTGTGTGTGTGTGTGTGTGTGTGTGTGTGTGTGTGTGTGTGTGTGTGTGTGTGTGTGTGTGTGTGTGTGTGTGTGTGTGTGTGTGTGTGTGTGTGTGTGTGTGCGTGCGTGCGTGCGTGCGTGCGTTTTTTTTTTGTTTTTTTTTGTTGTTTTTTTCCACTCTGACAGTCGCCGTTCCAGTTCCCGGTTTTTCAGGAGACTGCCAGCGAATTGACAGTCGCCGGCAGTCCGCTGAAAAATCGCCTAAGTTGGACAGGCCCATCAGGCTGATGTCAGGGCAGTGGGAGGTACATAGATAAGGAAGTGTATAGATAAGGAAGTGTAAGGTGTGAAAACAGGACAAAGGGAATGGAGATCAAGGAAAATGTAGAATAGATCATTGTTAGTTAGGAGAAGGTAATGACAAAGCAAACAGATAAAATGTAGTCGGAGACAGTTATTGACTGGTCGGAGAACTGGGAAGGGAGAGAGATGGAGAGGGAGGGAGAGCAAGGGTTACTGGAAGTTTGAGAAGTCAATGTTCATACCGCTGGGGTGTGAGCTGCCCAAGCGAAATATGAGGTGCTGTTCCTCCAATTTGCACTGGGCCTCACTCTGACAATGGAGGAGGCCCAGGACAGAAAGGTCAGTGTGTGAATGGGAGGGGGAGTTAAAGTGTTTAGCAACCGGGAGATCAGGTAGGTTTAGGCAGACTGAGCAGAGGTGTTCAGCGAAACGATCGCCGAGCATGCGCTTGGTCTCGGCAATATATAGGAGTTGACACCTGGAAAAGCGGATTCAGTAGATGAAGTTGGAGGAGGTGCAAGTGAACCCCTGCCTCACCTGGAAAGACTGTTGGGGTTCCATGGACGGAGTCAAGGTGGGGGAGGTATAGGGACAGGTGTTGCACCACCTGCGGTTGCAGGGGAAAATACTTCGGGAGGGGGTAGTTTGGGTGGGAAGGGACGAGTTGACTAGGGAGGGGATATGGGGAGAAGGCAGGAACGGGGTACTGATTGGGGATGATCAGCCATGATCACATTGAATGGCGGTGCTGGCTCAAAGGGCCGAATGGCCTACTCCTGCACCTATTGTCTATTGTCTATTGCGGAGGGAACGGTCTCTGCGGAAAGCAGAAAGGGGTAGCGATGGGAAGATGTGGCTAGTGGTGGGATCCCAATGGAGGTGACAAAAATGTCGGAGGATTATGTGCTGTATGTGACGGTTGATGGGGTGGAAGGTGAGAACAAGGGGGACTCTGTCCCTGTTACAAATAGGGGGAGGGGGAGTAAGAGCAGAGCTGCGGGTTATCGAGGAGAGCCTAGTGAGAGCCTCATCTATAATGGAAGAGGGGAACCCCCATTCTCCAAAGAATGAGGACATCTCGGATGTCCTGGTATGGAACACCTCATTTTGGGCGCAGATGCGGCGTAGACGGAGGAATTGGGAATAGAGGATAGAGTCCTTACAGGAAGCAAGGCGGGAAGAAGTGTAATCTAGATAGCTGTGGGAGTCTATTCCTTCTTATTCCTGATGCAGGGTCTGCACCTGAAATGTCAGTTTACAGCTTGTGCCTCCATAGATGCTGCTTCACCTGCCGAGTTCTTGTGGTGTTCTGTTTCCTGTAACCTCTCCTCATGATGCTCTCCTTGCTCAGTGGTAGCACTCTTGTCCTCTATCCTATCCCCTTCTTGCTGTTATAATCTGACAATCTGTTATTTCTTAATCCTGATGCAGGGTCTTTATCTGAAGTGGTGCTAAGTGAAACTGAAGCACAGACTTCCACCTTCCACTCTTGACCCTGTGTCTGTATGTCAGTGGATTAGGTTCCAGTGCAGAGGCTTGGGCACACAATGCAGGCTGGTATTTTAGCAGAGGACAGGCGCAGTGCTGTCATTTGGATGAGGGGCCTGGTCTGTCCTCTCAAGTGCTTGTGAATATTCCAGTGGTTCTTTTCAACAAAGGGATGGTCCTGATAGCTTTGCAAATGCTTATTCCTCAATCACCATCACTAAAACAAATAACTGTTTTTTTCTGTTCTGTTTCACTATTAATTCTGCACCATTCCAATACCTTTTCATTAAAGTTATTGTATTTTTGTTTTACAGTCATAGAGTCACAGAATCATACAGCACAGAAACAGGCCATTCAGCCCAACTTGTCAATGCCAACCAAGATGCCCCATCTGCACTGGTCCCATCAGCCCGCGTTTAGACCAAAACCTTTCCAACTACGTAACCTGTCCAAACGCATGTTATATGCTGTTATAGTTAGTATCTGCCTCAACTACCTCCTCGGGCATCTTGTTCCATCTAACCCACCATTCTCTGTGTGAAAAAGATGCCCCTCAAGTTCCTATTAATTCTTTCCCCTCTCACATTAATCCTATGTCCCCTGGTCTTGATTCCCCTATACTGAGTATATGACTGTGCATTTAACCCTATCTATTCCCATCATGATCATATACATCTCTATAAGATCTCCTCCCCTCTAAGGAATAAGCTCCTAGCCTGCCTCAACCTCTCCCTTAGGCCCTTATGTCCCGGCAACATCCTCGTAAATCTTCTTTCCAGCTGAACAACATCCTTCCTACAGAAGGGTGACCAAAACTGATTCTGATCTATTGCTCTTTCAACGTCACTGTTTTATTGCTAGTTCTTCCACAGAAGAACAGAAGATGTGAAGATGGATGTTTCTCATGCTGACAGAGTGTTTGCCTATAGTCAAGTTATGAAGTTAAATGTTCATGCTATGTCCTGTTGTTTATCCTTTGTGAAAAATAACCTGCTTCCATATCTTAGCTAACTAGGCAGTCGGCTCTTAAGCACTTCCAATGATAATGCTGCACCAGCCTCCTCACTGTAATGCAACAGAAAAGAATTATTTTTAACCATTGGACCTTAAACTTTTACTATTAATGCTAGTTTGCCAAGGGTTATACCTTAAAAAACAAGCCAGACCCACACTGCAGAGCAGAGCGAAGATAGCCACCAGTGGCACCGTGACAGCATAGAAAGGGTCAATGCCTAAAATAAAAACGTGGAAAGGTAAATCAAATGATATAAGAATAAAAGTAAAATACAAATAAATGTAACTAATAAATGCACTAACTCCATTTCTATTGCACCCACATTCTTATCAACTCCCCCCCGACTCTCTCTCACATGCACGAGGGGCACTCTATAGTGGCCAATTAACCTACTAACCCGCACATCCTTGGGAAGTGGGATAAAACCTATGTGGCCACAGGGAGACCGTGCAAACTCCACACAGTCAAAACCTTGAGGTCTGGATTGAATTCGGGTCTGCTGCTATGAGACAGCAGCTCTACCCTCCATATCTCTGTGAAACAAAGTACAAGGTAGAGGTGATCGCTACCATTGGACTCGTCAAATAGCTAAACTCCGCCCAATCTTAATTTAATCATCTTACTCAAGTGTTGATGAAACATACAGATGCTGAAAAGGGCGTTATATGACAACAGAGGTATTTGAAGCCCAATCATGCCCGACAAATGTATTTGAGTTCTCTGAGGAGGTTTCAACCAGAGTAGATAGAGGAGAAACATTAAGATAATATTTGGATTTTAAAAAGATATCTAATAGCAAAAGGTTATTTTGCAAGATAAAATGTCATGATGCTGGAGATAATAACATTAGTATGAATAACGAATTGGCTAACTAGCAGAGAGAAATGAGAAGTGAAAAGATGATAATTTTCATGTTGACAGCCTGCAACCGGTGGTTGCCACAGTGACCAGTACAGGGATCACAACCGTTTATATTAACGATGGAGACACAAGACAGTAGTGGGACCACATCTAATGCGTTAGTTTGGTTTTAGATGTCTTACTTAAGGAGGATGTAACACATTTGGAGGCAGAATGGAGAAGGTTGACAAGGATAATTCTGGATGTGAACTGAATGTCTTATGGGGAACAGTTGGGGTAACTTATTGGGGTTGAGGAGAACAAGGAACAATTTTTTGAAATAAATACAACTCATACAAGCCTTAACCACATAAAGGCTGGAAGATGTTTTCTTCCAAGAGAAGGTCTAGGGTCAGCGGGCAAGAAGGAGGCACCAGTGAAGATTAAGATTCTCTCAAAGAAAGTCGTTGGAATTCCTTGTCAATGGCTGTGGAAGATGAATCTTTGAATAGATAAATACGGAGATAGATAGATATCTGGTGGTGTTATAGTAATAATAATAATAATAATGGATGGGATTTATATAGCGCCTTTCTAATACTCAAGGCGCTTTACATCGCATTATTCATTCACTCCTCAGTCACACTTGGTGGTGGTGAGCTACTTCTGTAGCCACAGCTGCCCTGGGGCAGACTGACGGAAGCGTGGCTGCTAATCTGCGCCTACGGCCCCTCCGACCACCACCAATCACTCACACACATTCACACACATTCACACGCAGGCAAAGGTGGGTGAAGTGTCTTGCCCAAGGACACAACGACAGTATGCACTCCAAGCGGGATTCGAACCGGCTACCTTCCGGTTGCCAGCCGAACACTTAGCCCATTGCGCCATCTTAGACAGTCTTAGACAACCTTAGACAGTCTTGCAGATCTAAATTATTTTTGATCACCTAGAATTTATTAATGTTTGCCCAGAAATATAATGTACATGTTACTGGATATCACTTTCACGTACACACAGTCGGGGGGTGACCATCTCACCAGTCTGCTTCACTTGGAAGCTGTTACCAAGCTCCACAAAGAGAGGTTTGAAGACCTCAATCTTTAAAACTATATCTGAGAGAGTAATATTATTATATCCAGGAAAAATTAGAGATCTACTATGACAATTAAAGTCCGTTCCTTAAAATAGACAATAATTCTGGATGTATTAGAATTTATAAAATATTTAAGAACATCAGTGAAATTTTCTATTTGTCATTTTTGATGGGAAACTGATTCTTAAATGAAGTTAAAGAATTGGAAGCATGGCTCCCTACCTCCAGTGCAGATTTTCCCATGGATGAACCAGCAGGCAGAGTCGGTCTTTGGCAGGACTCCATTGGGAAAGTGAATTACCTGCCCGGTTAACCGAATTAGGTCCGCTTCCATATCAATGAGATAAGTGCGATGCAACTCATTTCCTGTACCATCAGTGTCCAGGATTACATAATCAGTGAAGCTTTCCCCATTTTCATCTGTCCCGATCCTTTGGTTAAATCCTTCAAACCTGATGTTTTTGGAAAACTTTGCGATGTTGCTACCGGAGATCCAGGCTCTGTGTTTTCTATTGTTGTGCATGGCTGTTGCAAGGAAATAGATCGCATTGTAGATTGTTCCAAACAGCGGTGATACCTGGCGAGCATAAAGAAAATGTTTGAAAGCCTTTTCTATTTTAAAATCCACCATTAGCAGTTTAATGTAGGTGTAACATGAGATGTTTGGCAGTTTCCATTAAGAATAGCATATAAGGATTTGTAAAGCAAATATTTAAAATAGGGACAACATATCTCTTAAAAATAATTCAGGAATTATATGTTCATGCCTAGATACAGTCATCTAATATAGAAGTATGAAAACTTCCATTTGAGTCACCGTGTGCATTCTAGCCTAAAAATAGCCTATTCACAATCATCTTACTTCCTAGTTCTCAGTTGGTAGCCTGGAGGCTGTGGTACAAACAGCATCCAAGTTTTGCTTGAACATGCCCAGAATTTCGATTTCTCCTATACTTTCAGGCAGTAAGTACTAAATCTGTTCTCTGAATCAATGCAATTTGCCTTAAATCAATGCTCTCCAATGCTCAATCTCTCCGCCATTTCTGTTTCATCCAAATCATCTTGGATACATCTCCCATCTATTACAAAGAAAATAACCCAGCCTAGCCAATCTTTCTTCATAGCTGGATATTTTCAGCCTAGGCAGCATCTCTTACATTCCTTTCAACCCTTTCAGATGCATCTTGGAGTGTGGTGATCAGAATGGTATAAACAAACCAACAATAGTGTTTGAAGTTGTTTTGCTGATCTATTTTATGCTTAGTCATCAAAAGAAAGATAGTTTCTTATGCCTTGTTAAGAATTGTATCTGCCTGTCTGTGAACATGCTCTCCAATGTTTTTGCTACTTCAGAGATTAACAATTTATTCAATATTTCAAAGATAGACACAAAGTGCTGGAGTAACTCAGTGGGTCTTTTCTTTCTATTTCTGCTTCCATAGCCTCTCGTTTCTCGAGTGGGTTTAATTTATCATTTTTGTGGATGTAGTATCTTTCATCCTCTCACAACCACATGGCCATTTTTTTGTACCATCAGCAAATCTCATGATCCAAATTGTTAAGGACCCAGCCCTGACCCTCTCCTGCAAACATCGTTCCACTCATTAAAACCCAAGCTAATGAATATCTTTTGCTTCCTGCTACTGGGTCGATTTTGGACCCAGCATGGGACCCCTGAGCCAATTTGAAACACTGACCAATTTGAAATAAATATAGATTTTATATTAATTTTACCATTTCTATGTGTTGTTATTCTCGAAAACCTCTAATCTGATTTACCCATAATAAATCCATGTTGACTGTCGTGAATTAATCTGTATATTTTAAATTAAAGATTTACATAGTCTCTCAGTTTTTGTTTAATAACTTAACCGTCAATAAATATGGATTGATCAGCTTAATGCTATGTTTTTTTTATTCAAACTGCTATAGAACGTTAGGATTTGATTATTTTTTCCACACCCATTGTGCTTGGCCTTACCACTTAGGTCATAGAAAATGAAGCAGAATGATACAGCCACACGGAGGAAATGTGACTTGACAATTAAATGTACCAAACAGCGTGGTTATTGAGTCCAGATGACCAAAAAGACCACCGAGGTGTGCTGATCTCAGCTAGAATGACGAAGGATGCCTTAACCTCCGACTTAGGAATAAAAGAAAATTCTTCCATATAATTGTTTCACTCCTGGTAAGAAAGCAAGAACGACCGTTGGGGTATTGTTTTAATGGGAATGATCAAATTGTTTTCTGAAATGTGTGTTTCAAATAATCCTTGAGGAAAGGATACTTGGACAAGGAACCTGAGTAAATCCTATCCCCAAAAGGACAGAGTGCTGGAGTAACTCAGCGGGACAGGCAGCATCTCTGAACAACATGGATATGTGATGTTTCATGTCAGTACTTTTCCTCAGTCTGAAGAAGGGTCCTGACCCGAAACATCACCTATCCATGTTCTCCAGAGATGCTGCCTGACACATTTGGGGTATGGAGAGAAGGCAGGTACGGGATACTGAGTTGGATGATCAGCCATGATCATATTGAATGGCGGTGCAGGCTCGAAGGGCCGAATGGCCTACTCCTGCACCTATTTTCTATGTATCTATGTATCTATGTGCCCCTGTGTGTAAACCAGCATCTACAGTTCCTTGTTTCTAAATTCTAAATTCACTTCATTTCATAAGTAAAAGTGGTTGTAAAATAAGACGAATAAGTTAAAAATCCAGGGTACCTGCTCAGGGTTCAAGTTAGTTACAATTTCCTGGTTCTGCACCCGTTCTTTAAATGCCTGATGGAATGACATACTTGTGGAATCCACAGTAATAGTCAGCACCGAGTCGTAAGCCTTTTGCAGCTTGGAGCTGTTCACCAATACTGGGTAGGGTGTGTTTTGGTAAGGGAGACTGTAGAGAAGAGTATCGTATGGTATAAAGACGTAACTGCCATCGGTCATCCGCAAGTCATCGGCAACCTCCAAAACCTGTTTCTGCACCATGCCTCCAATGAGAACGGAGTGCATGCACATGATGATCACTGAAAGCATACAGAAAAATTGTATTATGATATTTGAAGATTCATAATCTACCTTATTGTCAGGAAGTGTAACATACCAACCCAACACCATTATCAGAATAGATAGATACAAAATGCTGGAGTACCTCAGCGGGACAGGCAGCATCTTTGGATAGAAGGAACCCATTCCTTCTCACCACAGATGCTGCCTGTCCCGCTGAGTAACGCCAGCATTTTCTATCTTCAGTGTAAACCAGCATCTGTAGTTCTTTCCTACACCATTACCAGAATATATTTATTGTTGAGGTTTGATAATCTAATACAATTCGATGTTATGCCTATGCATTGTCCATATAAACTAATTTGTCGTTGTATTGGGAAATACAGGTAAAATGACAAATGTCCAGGCTCAAAACACTTCAAAAAATCGATAAGAATATGATGTGACCAGTGGCTCAGTTGGAGCACTCTTTCCTCCGAGTCAATAGCTTTCAATTTAAATCTCACTCAGAGCCACAAGCACACAAAATCACACAAGGTAAAGTACTGACGGTGTGCTGCCATTTGGATGAGATGTTAAATGGGCCTTCTCTGAAGGATATAACAGATGCCGTAGCTACTTTATGAAAGACCAGGGGATGTTTCTCAGCAAGGCCCCAACAATATTTATCCCTCAATCAAAAAGTATAAAATAGATGATGTGATTATCACATCCGCTGCTTAAGGCAGCCTGCCTTAACCACAGATTGGTGGTTGCATTTCCTACAATACATAAGCATTTTATTGGCTGTGTTGGCGAGATGTGCTGAAAGGTGGCATAGAGATGCTATATTTCCTTTTGAGAAATAAGAGTTAAGGAAAGTACTTACATTTACACTACGGCTTCTGACAACCTCAAGATGTCTCAATACATGAACCGTTACACAATAGTCTCTACTGCTATCAAGTCAAGTGTATTGAGTGACTGAGATAAAATGTACCCAAGTTGAAGGTGGAACTGACTTTTAACTGTAACGCAGTGAGAATGTACTGAAGCTGCAGAGTTCCTGGAGGGTTTCATGGACACAGAGGAAGAAAAGAGAACAAATCCTAAAATCATAGAATTGACCCAACTCCTCCACGCTGACCAAGATATCTATCTGAGCTAGTCCCATTGCCTGTGATTTGCCCATAACCCACTAAACCTTCTGTCCTAGTACCTGCCCAAACGTCTTTTCAACCCCGCCTCTGTAGCTTCTTCTGGCAACTCATACATATACCCATACATATGAAAACGTTGAACCACAGGTCCCTTTTAAACATTTCCCCGAACAATCATTGCTATTTAATTGAGTGATACACAGAAAACGTTCGGACGTTCATTCAAGGATAAGGGAATTGTTGATGCCTTGTGATCAGTCAGCTTCTAAGAAGTTGTTACTGCCAAACAATTACTCAGCACTGAAAACTATCTTTACAAGTATGTTTCATGCCTTTGGAGTTCATTTGGAAAAGATTACAGGGATATAAGTCGAATGCTGGCAACTGGGACTAGTGTAGATGGACATCTTGGTTGGTTTGATGAAGTTGGGCTGAAGGGCCTGAATCCGTGCTGTCTGACTATGACTCTAACTCATTATTGCCTGATTTTTTTTTTTTTTAAGTGCTTAACTTTGTTCACTGTTTCTTTTTGTCTCGCTTATTTCTCTCACTCTTTCTGAATCATTTTTTCATTTCCTACTTTCACTTCAGAGTCTGTATGATATTTAACTTTGACCAGACCTGGAAATTAAGAGGGAATTTCCTTTACTGGTTGAGATATCAAATGTAAGATTAGGGAAATTCTGTTTGCTAAAAAAAAAAATGGCCTCAGCTGGGTTAAGATGTACTGTTCTGTTCACCACATAATGGGAAGGATATAGGAGAGTATAGAGAACATTTACAACTTTGATGCCAGGATAAGAGTATGTTAGGTATGGGGAAAGTTTGGTCTGGACACTTTTTACTTTGGAAACTGAGAGGAGATTTAGTTTAAAGAGGGATAGGAAGTAATCTTAGCAAATTACCATTAACCAGGGGGCATGGAGCTTGGATCAGCACTTAGTCATGGAGAAAGTGCTGGGAATTAGGATTACACTGGTTAGCTATTCTTTGGAAACAAAAGCACTGATTTGCATGATTCTTTGATTCTATGTTACATTTAACCTCTGTGTCAAAGAGGGACTATCCAGCCTAATGCAATTTCCCAGCTCTTGGCCCATAACCTAGTGCATTCCATGTACAATGGAGATGGTATACATCGCACATAGCCCGAGTAGAATTTGTTGCCCATCCCTAATGTCTTTCAAGAAGGTACTTAATGTTAAGAGCAACATAGATATTAAGAGCAGCCTTAGAGCACCAGAGTTGCTGCCTTACAGCACCAGAGACCCAGGTTTGATACTGACTACAGGTGCTGTCTGTATGGAGTTTGTATGTTCTCCCTGGGTTTTCTCCGGGTGTTCTGGTTTCCTACCACATTCCGAATATGTACAGGTTTGTAGGTTAATTTGCTTCGGTAAAATTGTAAAATTGCCCCTAGAGTGTAGGATCGTGTTAGTATACGGGGTGATCGCTTGTCAATGCGGACTCGATGGGCCGATGGGGCTGTTTCCGCATGGTATCTCTAAAGTCCCATTGTGAATTTGGAAGAGCAATGAAATAGAGGTTATAAGACTGGTTTCATTATTCACCCAATAACCAGGTAAAGGTACACTGAAAAACTGGGTGGTGGTGAACAAACTGCACAACCTAGAGCCCTCTGCAACGTTAGGGATCAGCACCGTGTTAATCAGTAGAGAACACGCTATATGTTTATACTGGTTGAATCCACTACAGATAAAAATTTATACATACTGTGAAGTTTCTCAAGAGATTTTATTTCCTCTAGAACTTTTCTGATACTTCCTAGTTCATTGGCCACTGACAACACAGTGCGCACTGGCATGCCTTGTTTCCTGAGAGCACTGGCCAAGATCACAGCTGTATCCACCCAAATGTCTTCAGTCGATGAGATGATGGCCACGTGTGCCCACCGGAAGTATTTCATCACCTTGAAGAGAACTTGTGTTGGAGATGGCAAAGTTCTTGCAAATGTTGGGTAATTCATGGCATCATCCAATTCATAATTAACACAAGCCCATGAAAATATGATTCTGTTCCAATTTTTCCCTAGAAGGGAGGCAGCATCACAGTAGCCCGGATTGACTGGGCCAATGAATCCAGATGCCATGCCTGAATAGTCATGGAAAGTAACTAATGCTTTGGAGGTTTGACAGTCTTCGTTTAATATCACATAATCTAGGTGGTTGCCAAGACTTAAAGAGGAATCTTGGTTGATTTGATCAATAGCCAATTTAGCAGCAACATCTGGAAGAGCTTTGGCAAAAATAGGGTCACACTCCCAGGGTCCCATGACCCCCACCTTGTACGTTATACAATGTACAGAACAAGGAAGAGTTAGTACGGCCAGAGTCATCCAATAAAATTGAAATGGGGACAAGGAACAGGATGCAAACTGTTGGAGGTTTTCCTTGTTAATCCAGATTAGATGACTTGATATCTTCGACCTAAAGCCGTAGAAGTAGGAGGAACACTGTAACATGATTCCCCTCCAGCAGTCCAGACTAACAGTAGGAAGATGCAATTAATGCCTAGTCCAAATTCAATGTCCTGCAAAAGAGAAATAGACATAGGTTTATCCTTCCTGGGAATGTTCACACATTTTGACTGAACCTTGAATGTACGTTTTGATATTCTGATGGCTTTGTCAGGATACCTTCCTATATGTCCTTACACAACCTAATACCTTTGGTCCTGCTGAAATCAATGAGAAGATCCGAGCGGCTAAATCTCTAATGAAGAGGAGCAGCAGCAGAGGTACATTGTGGTGGCCATGCGTCACTTGTAAAGGGGGAAGAATATTTGTTTGTGCGCCCCCGATTTCTTTTTGCAGATTATAGACAAGCAAAGCTGCATGATGGCAATAGAAATGAGCACTCAATATTCCCTCCAACATCTTGTCTATTTGTTGTTTTCTAACATTGGGTAATCTACGGCATCATCCATTTGAGGACAAGGGGTGATCTTACAGAGGTGTATAAGATCATGATGGGAATAGTAGGGTAAATGTACAGTCTTTTACCCAGAATAAGGGAACCAAGAACCAGAGGACATGGAGGGGAAGAATTAATAGGAACCTAAGAGGCAATTTTTTCACACAGGGTATATGGAATAGCTGCCAGAGGAGGTAATTGAGGCAGGTACTATTACAACATTTAAAAGACATTTAGACAGGTACATGGATAGGAAAGGTTTAGAGCAATATGAGGCAATCCTGGGCAGATGGGACTGGTGTAGATGGGCATGCTGTGTGACTATGACTCTATGACATGCATGTGTAGGGAATGGAGGAATATGGATCTCGTGCAGGCATAGGAGATAGTATCATATTCAGCATATTATGGGCTGAAGGGCTGGATCCTCTGCCGTATTGTTCTATGTGTAGGAAGGAACTGTGAATGCTGGTTTATACCGAAGATAGACACAAAATGCTGGAGTAACTCTATTTCTCAGTCTGAAGGAGTCCGACCCGAAACATCACCTATTCTATTTCTCCAGAGATGCTGCCTGACCTGCTGAGTTATGGGCCTGTCCCACTTAGGCAATTTTTTAGGCAACTACAGGTGATTAGGCTGTCGCCACATGGTGGCCGGGGTGTCACCTGCATGGTCTCCTCAGTTGCTCAAAGAGTCGTACCTATTTTCTGGTTGCCGCTGGATTTTGAAATGTTCAAAACTTTTCGGCGACAGTCGGCGACTGTTGGCTTGACGCCAATGAGCGTAGCTTGACTTCTGACATAGGTGCTGTCGTAGGTTGTCACCAGGATGACGTAGGTTGTAGCTGGTGCTGACTTTGGTGAATTACACTGGCGACTACCTACGTCAACCTACATCAACCGGCGACAGGTACCGGCGACTGAATTGTCCTACCTTGTCATAGCTTGTCACGGGTGGACGTAGGTTGTCGTAGGTGTGGTCGTAGGTGGACGTCCTAATGGGTCGCCGGTTGTCGGTAGCTTGCCGTAGCTTGACGTCGACTAGGTGGTAGGATGTTGTAGACATTGTCGTGGGGGGTCCAGTCGCCGGTTTTTCGGCGACCTGCTACCACTGTGACAGTCACCGGCAGTCGCCGGAAAAAATCGCCTATGTGGGACAGGCCCATTACTCCAGCATTTTGCGTCTATATTATTCTGTGTTCTATGTTCTCAGTTTAGTTTATTGTCACGTGAACCGAGGTACAGTGAAAAGCTTTTAATTGCGTGCTAACCAGTCAGCAGAAAGACAATACATGATTACAATCAATCCATTTACAGTGTAAAGATACATGATACGGGAATAATGTTTAGTGCAAGGAAAACCAGCAAAGTCCGGTCAAGGACTTGCATCTCAAGGGTCTAACATTGCAAAACTAATAAGATCCATATTTCTTTCAAATTTCAGACTGTGTTCCTCTTTTAATCTTTCAAGCTCTTAAAAGTCAAATTCAAGCATCATACTAGGATGGCTTCTTTGAATGATCTCATCTTCTTTCCAACATTGTTTAACTTGTGTCTGTTGCTTACATTCAACAATCCAGCACAAACTGTTATATAGAATTTGTGCTTGGTGCACAGCACTGCATTGTCTTCCAGTACTGCAAATCATTTGCTCCAATGACTTAAATTAGCTGAATAAACCCAAATCCGGCTAACATGGCTGAAATCATAAAGTTCATAGTCATAGAGTCATAGTCATACAGTGTGCAACATGTCCAATCTACACTAGCCCCACTTGCCTGCGTTTGGCCCATGTCCCTCTAAACCTGACATATCCATGCACCTGTCCAAATGTTTCTTAAACATTGCAACACGACCTGCCTCATTAACCTCCTCCTGCAGCTTGTTCCATGCCCCCACCACCCTTTGTGTGCAAAGGTTACCCCTAAGGTTCCTATAAAATCTTTCCCCCTTGACCTCAAACTTATGCCCTCCGGTTCTTGATTCCCCTACTCTGGGCAAGAGACTTTGTGCGTCTTCCCGATCTATTCCTCTCATGATTTCGTACACCTCTATAAGATGACCCCTCATCCTCCTGCACTCCAGGGAATAGAGTCCCAGCCTGCTCAACCTCTCCCTGTAGGTCAGTACGTCTAGCCCTTACAACATCCTCGCAAATCTTCTCTGCACCCTTTCCAGCTTGACAAAATTGTTCCTATACATGGTGCCCAGAACCGAACACAATACTCTAAATGCAGCCTCACCAACGTCTTATATAACTGCAACTGCAACATCCAGTAAAGCCCCTGTCCCACTTTCACGACCTAATTCGCAACATCTGACGACCTTAAACGACCTTAAAAAAAAATCAAGGTCGCGGTAACCTATGACCTCCTACGACCTTCCAAGCCTATGTCTACGACCTCCTACGACTATGTTGAAGACCTTCCACGATTATGTTGAAGACCTCCCACGACCATGAAGAAATCCTCCTCCGACTATGTTGAAGACTGTCTTCGACCATGTACGTTTTACTGCTGTTTGCCGTAGCCCTTTTGCTTCAGCAGCCTTTTAAGAAAGGCAGAAGGGGAAGAGGAAGTACAAGAAGAGGTCTCAATGGGTGAATGGAGATGATGTGATGGACTGTCCCAGTACACCAGATGATTGGAAGGGATTGGCGCTGGGCTTTGCCAAAAGATGGAACTTTAGGCACACATGTGGGGCAGTGGATGGCAAGCATGCCATTCTTGTCCCTGTCCCTGTACCCCTCATTTTTCTTTTTCGTACAGGATGGCATTCTGCTGGAACCATTCCTCAAGGTCCCCCTCTTGCTGCCTGGTGAAGGTGTAGGGCATAACCTTCCTCCGGCCCTCCCTCACCACCAATGGGGCATCTGCCTCTGATGCTGTGTCAGACACAGGAGAAACGGCTGCTTTGCTGCCTTCAAATGAGGCAGTGAAGGATGGGGCGGTGGTGGGAACATATACTACCACCCTGGTCTCCTCCTCCAGGGGTCTCTCATGCAGGGCTACCCCCTCCTGCACCATCACCTCCTGTGTCATCACCTCCTGCCACTCCTCCTCCTGGGTGGGCAACACCTGCATGGCAGTTTTTTTAGGGTTGTGCCCTCCCCCTGCACTGCTGCCTTTTTGGTGCCACCTCTAAAACACAAGTCTCCTCTACAAAAAACTCTCCAGCTATGAATGAACATGCCCTGGAGTGACAGAGGTGACTTTCTGCTGTTTAAATAACCTTTTTATTCTACTGACCTTTTTTTCCACCCCGGAGCTATTACCTTAGACTGCCTCCGATCACCTACGACTACCTATGACTAGCATCACGACCTACTACGGCCTACCTACGACCTATCGATTTTTTCCATGCTGACCTTTTTTTTACTCGTGGACATTTTTTATCAGGCTAGAAAAAACGCCGCGACCTACTTGATGCCACGAGTACCTACGACTAGCATCACGACCTGCTATGACCTACCTACGATCTCATGGCGATCATGCTGCGAGTATGAGTCAAGGGCAAACTCGGCAGAGGTTGTGAATTAGGTCGTGAAAGTGGGACGGGGCTTTAAGGGATAAGGTGAAATAAATGTTTAACTAAAATTTCGATGTAAAGATCTATCCAAAATCAACATGCCAGCTCTTTCACATACTTTGCAGTTGAATTATTTCATACACTGCCCAATGATCCATGAAAAAAACCTCACACATTGTACAACTCAATACACAAAATTAATTATTTGCAGAGTTAGAAGTATAAACAGCTAAAGAAAAATGCTGGAATTTAATATGGAAGGTTGTAAATTGAGGTCAAATATTGTAATTCTGCTCATTTATATCCTAATACTTCACTGCAATTGTAATACTAACTACTGATACTAAACGAAAACCGACATCTACAATTCATTGTACAGCCTGCTGCAACAAAGACAATGCTGGCTTAATCCACTAATACCATCATCAAAAATATATTCTTTTTTATTATCTTACTAACAATTTTATACATGATTTTTAAGCCATTGAATAGAAAGTTAAACTTACCAGTTTTCAAGGTAATGAAATGAGTTTGTTACTTGCCCTCATTCTCAGTTTAACAAGGTCTGTCTTTAGATACTGATCTGATTAAATTCTATTACATTAGACTTCTTAACACCTTCTGCCATTTAGCAGCACTGAAACAGGCTTCACACTCTTCTATTTATTGTGCCGGTCCTGGATAAAACATGTATCCACAAAATGCACTTGTGAGACAAACAACTGCATAGGGCACAAATACCTCATTAGATAATACAGATTGCAGCTTATGTACTGCCCATGGAAATGCAAATACTTTAAACCAATACGTTGCAAAGCTGTGTATGTCAATGACCTTGAGATTATGTTTCAGTTGCACAGCAATACTAAATCTCACAGCAGGACGAGAGGATAAATATCAGTACTAAACGTTTCTTCCAGATACTCAAGATGCTGTATCAACTGGATCATACTTGCATTCACTGGCCACTAGATGGGCCTATCAAATTGGTTTCTGAAATCCACTTCCATCTTGTGCATGTAAATAATCATCAACTTTCTGAACACCATAGAAGATTTAGCAGTTGTTTAAAAAAAGAGTCAGCAGTAGTTTCAACTTTCAAAATAACCACTAAGGATGCCAGAAAGAAAAAGAGTGTGCGACTAAAGGAAGAGCACGGTGGCGCAGCAGTAGAGTTGCTGCTGCCTTACAGCACTTACAGCGCCAGAGACCCGGGTTTGATCTCGACTACGGGTGCTGTCTGTACGGAGTTTGTACGCTCTCCCCATGACCTGCGTGGGTTTTCTCCGAGATCTTCGGTTTCATCCCACACTCCAAAGTCGTACAGGTTTGTAGCTTAATTGGCTTGGTATAAGTGTAAATTGTCCCCAGTGTGTGTAGGCTTGGTGTTAATGTGCGGGGATCGCTGGTCGGCGCGGACTCAGTGGGCCGAAGGGCCTGCTTCCACGCTGTGTCTCTAAACGAAACTAAACGAAACCATTGCGGTCCATACAGAGCCTTCCCGTCTGTCCTCTTCCCCCTTCTGCACTCTCTCTCTGCCCCACTGCCGTTCCAAATACTACTTCCACCTTACCTACACTGGTGGTGACTTTAGCAAACCCAAGTAATCTGAGCACATTTGTAATGTGGGGGAAAACCAAAGCACCCAGAGGTGGTCACAGGGAGAATTGCAATCACTACGCAGACAGCACTGGATGTCACAATTGAACCCAAGTTGTTGGAAATAGGCACAAAATGCTGGAGAAACTCAGCGGGACAGGCAGCATCTCTGGAGAGAAGGAATGGGTGACATTTCTTCTCCCATGACGGAGAGTCGTGGGAGAGGGAAACAAGAAATATGGAAGGGTAAGGTGTGAAAACAAGAGATCAAAGAGGATGAAGCCAAGGAAAATGTAGAATAGTTTTTGTAGCCTTGAGGCAGCAGCACTGATTGCTGTACCACACTGGTCTATGGAAGCGTACACTTAACAATATTGTGAGGTATGAATTCTGATGCTTTGTTGGACCAGATACTACTGATTATTGGGAGTATACCATCTTCAATAATGAATATACTGTTCACAGCTCCAACTATGCTACTTGCTCTTGGTAAGCAGCAACAGTTAACAGCCTACAAAAATAAGACTGGCAAAGCGGATGGGATGTTGCTACGTGAGGGAGTAGCAGGGCAGTGATCCAGTGCAAAGGAAGTAGAGAATGGAATTCTCCAAGTGGAGTGGTGACCATGGCAAGCAATGGACATGGAATATAAGTTGCCACAACCAAAAATAGAACGTGGAATAAACCTGCCAAAGTCCTAGCTAAAATTAGGAAATACCACCATATAGGTGAGGAGAAGGGGTAGTATTGTTATTGGTGATAAACCCAAAGATGTATGTGGGTGAGTATACGTCTCAAATGCCACAAATTACAAACAAGATCACATACAAAGATGCAATGAAAAGCTCAAGGGATATTTTAATCTGGCAGTATCAGAGAACGTTAGATCGAAAAGGTCAGCACTTGGAAGGATAAGAGTGCAGTGAACATAAGCAGATCACTCCATGAGATCCAATGTGGTAATCAACATATAGCCAGTGAAGTACTGGTACCACTGGAGGTGGAAGCTGACAATGGTCCAATTTATGAGAAATGTGAATCTTGGGGTGAAAGGAGACTTTAATTAAATATCAGTTCATCTTGGGAGAAGAGATAGAAGGGGGTGTGAAGAGGATGTTTCCAATAATGGGAGTGTCTAGGACCAGAGGGCACAGCCTCAGAATAAAAGGACACACCTTTAGATTGGAGATGAAGAAGGATATCTTTAGCCAGAGGGTGGTGAATCATTGCCACAGACAGTGGTGGACGGCAAATCAATGGGTATTTTCGGAGATTGCGGATAAAGCAGAGATTTATCAAGAGCTTCAAATTCCTGTGCATGTGCAACTCTGAAGATCTCTCCTGGTCCGAAAACACTGATGCAATTACAAAGAAAGCACATCAGCGCCTCTACTCCCTGAGAAGATTACGGAGAGTCGGTATGTCAAGGAGGACTCTATCGAACTTCTACAGGTGCACAGTAGAGAGCATGCTGACAGGTTGCATCGTGGCTTGGTTCAGCAACTTGAGCGCCCAGGAGCAGAAAAGACTACAAAAAGTTGTAAACACTGCCCAGTCCATCATCGGCTCTGACCTCCCTACCATCGAGGGGATCTACCACAGTCACTGCCTCAAAAAGGCTGGCAGCATTGGAATTGGTGGAATATATATATATATATATTCAACTAGACTAAGTGGTCCCATGTTCACACGGGAGGGCTGGGCCCCCAACGCAATATTCCACCTCTCCACCAATTCCAATATTGGTGGCCAGTGGGGGGGGGGGGCTTTCTGGAGCGCTAGTATGGGTGTTGTGGGCTGAAGGGACTGGTTTCCAGAGGGCTAGCATGGACATTGTGGGCCGAATGGATTCTTGGGCTGGCAGTCACTCAAGCCTGGTGTGCTGGCAGCTCGCTCACTCAGGGCTGGTGGGCTGGCAGTTGAATTCCTTGAAATTCCATTTCAAGCAGAGTGCAGACCAACAAATTCAAATGAAGATTCATACCATTTCAAGCAGGGTGCAAGGCCACCAAATTCAAATGCAGTTTCCTACCATTTGAAGCAGTGTGCAAGGCCACCAAATTCAAAAGCAGTTTCATACCATTTCAAGCAGGGTGCAAGGCCACCAAATTTAAAAGCAGTTTCCTACCATTTCAAGCAGGGTGCAAGGCCACCAAATTCAAAAGCAATTTCCTACCATCTCAAGCAGGGTGCAAGGCCACCAAGGTGACCTCTCCCTCCCCCATCTAGCAGAGACTGAGCCACGCCCACAGTTCCAGGTTTTATAGTGCCTCCCCCTCCCACCAGAAGGGGCATGGCCTTCATGGCGGTGATTGACAGGAGAGAGAACCTCAACATTTTTAAAACACTAATAACTCTTTTATTTTTCATCGATGGGAAAAATCCTCTTGTCCTGCGCAGCGGAGGGGGACTGAGTAAGATGGCCAAAAATCACAGCCGTAAGTGGTAGCGTTTTTTCTAAAATCAATATGCAGTGCAAACAGAAAGTGGTCAAGATGAGACTTTTAATTATATAGATGGTATATGGACACACTGATCTGTTCTGTATTTATGCCTACTATGTTCTGTTGTGCTGAAGCAAAGCAAGAATTTCATTGTCCTATCTGGGACACCTGACAATAAACTATCATGAATCTTGAATCTTGATTGATAGGTTCTTGATTAGTTTGGTTGTCAAAGATTATTGGGAGAAGGCAGGCAAATGGAGTTGAGAGTCATGATCGAATGGCAGTGCAGACTCGATGGGCGGAATAGCCCAATTCTGCTCCTATGTCTTATGATCTGATTGTGATAATCTAACAATTTGGTGAAAGAAACTAAATGCCGTGTAGTGGGGAGATCGGGAATAGGTTGTGCGATATAGAGCCAAGAGGTATGATGTAGCCACATGCAGTGAATGGGAACATACTGTTTCAGAATAGTGGAAAGAATGGAAAATATCAACAATAAATATACTTTCTGTGGCACATAAAATGTTCATGGATTCTTCATGATGCTGACTATTCAGGAGAGTGCCAGGAAGGGCTGAGCACATAGCTATTTTTCTGTTGGTCAGTAAATGAAGCAGATAATGCATCATGATTACAATGATAAGTTGGGGCAGAAGGTGTAGGTTCAAACCTAGTGCCAGTAGAGGCTACAACAAGGGTGAAAAAAAGGCGCAAGGACCCAGAGTGACTGGGATTTACCTTGCACTAAAGGTTTACCTTGCACTGAAGTGTGAAAATGCACACCTCGATTCAGGGACAGTTTCTTCCCAGCTGTCAGGCAACTGAATCATTCTACCACAACTAGGGAGCAGTCCTGAACTACTATCTACCTCATTGGTGACCCTCGGTATATCTTTGATCTGACTTTACTGGCTTTACGTTACACTAAACGTTATTCCCTTATCATGTAAATGGCTCGAT
Source organism: Malacoraja senta (assembly GCA_038087875.1). Lineage (NCBI taxonomy): Eukaryota > Metazoa > Chordata > Chondrichthyes > Rajiformes > Rajidae > Malacoraja > Malacoraja senta. The sequence continues at coordinate 52,287,878 of CM075983.1, read as the reverse complement.
TGTAATCATGTATTGTCTTTTTGCTGACTGGTTAGCACACAGCAAAAGCTTTTCACTGTACCTCATTACATGTGGCAATAAACTAAACCGAACTGAACTGAATTAGACTAGAGAATCTCAGTGGAGAACTTGTTGGGGTTGGCCTGACTCAATAACATTACTTAGCATTCCCCGAACATTAGGACAGTTCACAAAGACTAATGGAAAGTTATTCAAATGAAGAACAATGCCAATGCCACCACTGACCCATACCTGCATCCTGGCCGTCCACGGACCAAGGCCATGAACTCCGCCAAAACTCACCTCATGACCTGCCACTGGCACACCAGGGCCATCAACTCACCTGAAAGGGCACGGGCTTTAAGGAGACCTACTGGCAGGTGGGGAAAATTGGTTTTACCAAGCCTATACCAAAGCCTCCGAAACTGAAGCCCGGGTAAGTAATGATAGAGCAGCTTAACAACTAAAATAGTGTGAGCAATACTGAAGGTTCTGATGCGTAGGAAGGAATGGCAGATTCTGGTTTACACCAAAGATGGACACAAAATGCTGGAGTAACTCAGCGGGACAGGCAGCATCTCTGGAGAGAAGGGATGGGTGACGTTTCAGGTCGAGACCCTTTTTCAGACTCACCTGGATTCCAGGCCCACTTCCTGGTCAAGGGTCTCCACACTACCAGACTCCCCTGGGTCCAACTGCTCTCTGCTTCCAACAGGGGACCTCAAAACTGACATCACTGGGTCAATGCTTACCCCTACCCCTGCACCACTCCTCACACCCCCTACCCCTCTGAGCCCCATTATCCCAGCAAAGTACCTCCCCTCAGCCTCCCTCCACCCCTCTATCTCCCTCAGTGCCTGGGTCTGACCCCAACCCTTACCCCTGTGGAGATTCCACCATCTCCTCTAACCACCCTCTTTCCAGTGCAGAACAGTCAGTCCTCAGCAGAGGCCTTCCGTTCTACCCCACGCCCTCACCTCAATGTGTTCTGAGCCTGCCGCCATGACGTTGAGCACTTCATTAATCACCTCCGCCTATGGACGTTTTTCACTGGTCAGGAGTCCTCACCTCCCAGTGACGACCCCTTCTCCCATCTCCAACATTCCTCTTCCTCCTGGACCTCATTCTACCCACCTTGGGGCTTTTTACTTCCAACTGCGGACGCAACATCAACCGTCTTGACTTCTCCACTCCCATGGTGAATAAGATGATCGATGAGGGTAGGGTGTTGTCTATGTGGATTTGTGTAATGCATTTCATAAACCTCAATGGTTGGCTGATCCAGAAGATTAAGATGCACAAGATGAACAGTGACTTGATTGTATGGATTCAGAACTGGCATTTTGATAGAAGACAGAGTCTTGTGGTGCAAGGACAATATTCAGGCTGAAGGTCTGTGACCAGTGGAGTTTTGCAGGGATCTATGCTGGGACCTCTGCTGTTTGTGATGATGTATATATATATATAAATGGCTTGGATGTAAAAGTAGGAGTGTTTAGGAAGGGATTGCAGATGCTGGTTTACACCGAAGATAGACACAAAATGCTGGAGTAACTCAGCGGGACAGGCAGCATTTCTGGAGAGAAGAAATGGGTGACGTTTCTGGTCGAGACCCTTCTTCAGACTGAGAGTCGGGGGCGAGGGAGTCTAGAGATATGGAAGGGTATGGTGTGAAAACGACAGATCAAAGCAGACGATGATAAGGAAATGTAGAATGGTTCATTGTTAGCTGTGGGGAAGGTGACACGGAGGCATACAATCAGTAAATTTAACCAGAAGGACAGTGAAACTATCGGATAACTACGATAGGGGAGAAACGGAGAGAGAGGGGAAGCAAGGGTTACTTGAAATCAATGTTCATACCGCTGGGTTGTAGGCTGTCCAAGCGAAATATGAGGTGCTGTTCCTCATTTGAGCTAACAGTTGGAGGAACTGTTGCAATGTTTTTACTCAGAGGATGGTGATTATCTGGAACTCGCTGCCAGGGTTGGTGGTGGAGGCAGATATGATAGTGGCATTCAAGAGACTTTTGGATGTGCATATGGATGTGCAGGGAATGGAGGGATATGGATTATATGCAGGTAAATGAGGGATAGTCTTGGCATCATGTTTGGCACTAACATTGTGGGCCGAAGAATCTGTTCTTGTGTTGCACTTTACCATGTTCTATGTTCCCCTTTCCCACTCCATTCCCATCTTCTCTGAATGCAGTTCTCTGCTCACTCAGCAAAATTCACAACAATCACCGAGAAAAACTCATCATTCTCTGACATATCCATCACATCAAAGGTGAAGATAGACACAAAAAGCTGGAGTAACTCACCAGGTCAGATAGCATCTCTGGAGAAACGGAATGGGTGACTTTTTGGATCGAGACCCTTCTTCAGGTGATACCACCATTAGTCACATCCTCCCATCCCCACCTCTTTCCGCCTTCTACAGAGAGCACTCCCTCGCAACTCCTTGGTTCAATCATCCCTTCCCACCCAAATCACCCTCTCTCCAGGCACTTTCCCCTGCAACCGTAGGAGATGCAACACCTGCCCCTATACCTCCTCCCACATCTATATCCAGCAACCTCAGCTGTTCTTCGAGTTCTGTGCACCTCGACTCACCTCATCTACTACATCCGCTGTTCCCGATGTGGCCTCCTGTACATCGGTGAGACCAAGCGTAGACTCAAGTTCAAGTTAGTTTATTGTCATGTGTCATAGGACAATGAAATTCTTGCTTTGCTTCAGCACAACAGAACATAGAAGGCATTGACTACAAAACAGATCAGTGTGTCCATATATCATTATATAAATATATATCACACATGAATAAATAAACTGATAAAGTGCAAATAACAGATAATGGGCTATTAATGTTCATAGTTTTGTCCGAGCCAAGTTTAATAGCCTGAAGGCTGTGGGGAAGTAGCTATTCCTGAACCTGGTCGTTGCAGTCTTCAGGCTCCTGTACCTTCTACCTGAAGGTAGCAGGGAGATGAGTGTGTGGCCAGGATGGTGTGGGTCCTTGATGATACTGCCAGCCCTTTTGAGGCAGCGACAGCGATAGATCCCCTCGATGGAAGGGAGGTCAGAGCCGATGATGGACTGGGCAGTGTTTACTACTCTTTGTAGTCTTTTCCTCTACAGGGTGCTCAAGTTGCCGAACCAAGCCACGATGCAACCGGTCAGCATGCTCTCTACTGTGCACCTGTAGAAGTTAGAGAGAGTCTTCCTTGACAAACCGACTCTCCGTAATCTTCTCAGGAAGTAGAGGCTCTGATGTGCTTTCTTAATAGTAGCATCAGTGTTCTCGGACCAGGAAAGATCTTCAGAGATGTGCACGCCCAGGAATTTGAAGCTCTTGATCCTTTCAACTCGGCGACTGTTTCGCCGAATACTTGCCTCGGTCCGCCAAGGCCTACTGAATCTCCCAGTTGCTAACCATTATAACTCCTCTTCCCATTCCCACATTGACCTTTCCGTCCTGGGTCTCCCCCTTTGCCAGAGCGAGGCCAACTGGAGTAACAGCACCACATATTCTGCTCAAGTAGCTTACAACCCAAGGCATGAATTCTCTAATTTTAGGTAATACCCCTCCCCCATTTTCCTCTTGTCCCTCTCTTTTTCAGTGCCCCCATCCCACACCCGGTTCTCCCACTATCCTGTCCCCCCTTCTCCCTGTTCCCCTCCACTTATATCCTTCCCTCTGGGTTGACATTTCACTCCTCTTTCACTGCCATTCTCTACTCATGTGACAACTTTTTGTCTCCTTATTTCCTTTTTACCTTCTTTTGTCCCCCTCTGTCACCCTTTCATCATCTTTTCATCTCTAGCCTTTGTCCACCAATCTGCCAATGACACTGCCCTCACCTGTATCCACCTATCACTTGCCAGGTTTTGACCCGTCCCCACCTCTTTTCCACATTTTTCCCCCCCCGACAACAATCAGTCGGAAGAAGAGTCCCAGGTACACAAAAGTGCTGGAGAAACTCAGCGGGTGCAGCAGCATCTATGGAGCGAAGGAAACAGGCAACGTTTCGGGCCGAAACCCTTCTTCAAGAAGAGTCCCGTTGCCTATCCACGCCCTCCAGAGATGCTGCCTGACCCGCTGAGTTACTCCAGCATTTTATGTTCTACGCAAGATTCCAGCATCTGCAGTTTCTTGTGTCTCCACTTAAGTTCGTTAACTACACTCAGAAAAGACTCAGATGTCTGAGAAATGGCCCATGCAGGTAGCAATGGACACTCAGCTCAAGAGAGATTTCTGGTGTGACCAAATGTTTGGCTGTAATGGTGATGTAGTTGGTTCATAAACACAGTGAAAGAAAGGCACTGCAAGAGAAAGGGAGAAGAGCAATGGAATTGGGGACTGTGGCATTTGTTTGCTGAAGGCACAGATGTCATTGGTGGAACAGAGGCCAGAATCAGAGTTTGGAAATAGAAGGAATGTTTGATAGGAGAGTTGGAGGTTACAGAGATTTGGAGGGACCGGAGTTACATGAGTTACAAATGTACCTTCCAGCTATTGGGGCACTGATAAATGGGTAAAACGTGATTTGGAAAGAGTCACAACAGTTTTGATTTTCATTTAGCTGGAAGAAACAAATGTGGGTGGCACAGTGGTGAAGCTGGTAGAGCTGCTGCCATACAAGGCCAGAGACCCAGGCTCGATCATGACCTTGCCTTTTGTCTGTATGGAGTTTGCACGATCTCCCTGTGACCATGTGGTGCTCTGGTTTCCTTCCGCGTCCCAAAACGTGCGGGTTTGTAAGTTAATCAGCCGCCGTAAACTGACTCCAAGTGTGTAGGGAGTGGAAGGGAAAGAGGGATAACACAGAACTCGTGTGAACAGGTGATCGATGGTTGGCATGGTCTTAGTGGGCTGAAGGGACTGTTTTTGTGATGTATCTCTAAACTAAACTAAACATAGACCTAATGTGAATGGGTGATCGCTGGTCGGCGTGGACTCGATAGGCACAAGAACCTGTTTCCATGCTGTTTCTCTAAACTAGTATATGCTGGAAACACTCATCAAGTTAGGAAAGATCTGTGAATAGCGAAACAGTTTCAATGTTTCAGATCAAAGACTCTTTAGTTGGAAATGAGGCAGGATCACAAGCTGAGGAAACTGTAACTCATAAATCTTAACAACTGGAAATCATGAATGTTTATTAGTGTCTGGCAACTATGAAAGCTCAAAAATGATATAAAAGACTGCATCAAATTGAAACTTTACTCCAGAGAATTTGGACCATCAGTTATACCTAAAATTGGAGAAGTCAATGTTCCTACCGCTGGGGTGTAGGCTATTGAACGTTATGAACCCCGTACTATGAAATCCGGCCCATCTTTCCTCAGATATGATGCCCAAAATTGCTCACAATATTTCAAATGTGGCCTTACCAGAACGTTATTGAGCCTCAGCATTACATCCTTATTACACTACAAAGATAATCCACTATTTAAGTTGGGAAGGAGAGAGAAAACAAGGAATTATGTACTAATTAGCCTGACATCAATAATAGCGAAATTGCAGGAATCTATTATAAAGAAAGTAGTGATGGCGCACTTAGAATATTATATGATTGAGCAGTGTAAATGTAGATTTATGAAAGGAAAATATATTTGGCAAATCTGTTAGACTTTCCGGAGGTTGTATTCAGTTGAAGGAAAAGGTTGATCCTGTTTCTGTATAACTAGATTTTCTGAAAACGAAACACCATACACCCTATAAAGGCATTCACGTATGACGAGCTTGTTACCTTCTAGCTAAACAATGATCTATTCTACATTTTCCTTGAACTTCATCCCCTTTGATGTCTCGTTCTCATACCTAACCCTTCCATATCTCTGTATCTCCCTCTCCCCTGACTGAAGAAGGGTCTGATGAAGGGTCTCGACCTGAAACATCACCCATTCCTTCTGTCCAGATGCTGCCTGTCCCACTGAGTTACTCCAGCATTTTGTGTCTATCTTCACCTATGATGAGGATAGGTTGAGAAAATTCAACACTGTCTTTATTAACATAAATCATAAATAACATATATCCTTGTTATATAGTGATTTGAAACAATACAGCAGTCTAACAATGAAGTGATTCGTTAAACACATCTGTTTTGGTGTATTTTCAACAAATATGTACATAAAATGTGATGGTGCAACATCACCTGGCCAGGGCGGAACGGGAATGGGGAGTCAGGGGTTCCGGGAGGCTTTATCGGCACTGCACAGCGGAAGGGGCCGTGTTGTCGGTGGTGGCGGCGGTTTGAAGCGGAGCGGGGACGCGGGCTGGCGGCTGATGGCCGGCTCCCTGGTGAGAGGGGAGCGGGGAAGGGGGGAAGCGGGGACGCGGGCTGGCGGTCGGTGGGGGCGGCAGCGGCGGTGATATCCGTGTCCTGCCTGTCGTCCCGCTCCCCCGAGCGCGGAGTTCATTAGGCAGCCGCGTTGAGGGCCGGCGGGCGCCCGGGCCCGGTGGTGCAGCGGGTTAAACCGCCCCCTCGCCCGCGCCGGGGACCCGGGTTCGATCCCCAGCTCCGGCCATGCACCCACTGCTGGGCGTCCTACAGGCGGGAGTGGGGGACAAAATGGGTGAATGTGCAATATTGTTCATGTGAAAGTCCTGCCTTCTCCCCATGACACCCATACGAATCGAAAATTATATCTATGATATCCATTGCTTGGCCTCCAAAGCCTTATGTGGCAATGAATCAGAAGGCACCATCTTCTGACTGAATACATTTCTCCTCATCTCCTTTCTTTTATTCTGAGGCTGTGCCCTAGACTCTCCCACTAGTGGAAACATTCTCTCCACATCCACTCTATTCAGGCCTTGTGCTATTCGGTAAGTTTCAATGAGATACTCTCCCCCCCAACCACACACCTTATCCTTCTAAACTCCGGCAAGTACATGCCCAGCGCCGCCAAACGCTCATAGTATGTTCACCCACTAATTCCTGGGATAATTCTCCCAAACCTTCTCTGGACCATCTCCTGCACATCATTCCTCAGAAATGGAGCCCAAAATTGCTCACAGTACTCCAGCACCTTATAAAGCCTCATGTTATTGATGGAATTGAGAAAGATCCCTCCTCACCTGCCTGTCAAACCTTTCTCAATTGCATCAGCTATTGCTTGCCCCACTTCCCTCCCATATCTTTAAACTATCTCTTTAAATCCCCTCTTTAAGTCTAGGTCAAGTTTCTCGGACGTCCTATTCAAATGAACCATTCTGCATTTCCTTGATCTGTCGTTTTCACATCTTACCCTTCCATATCTCTAGTCTCTCCCTCACCTGACTCAGTCTGAAGAAAGGTCTCAACCCGAAATGTCACCCAATCCTTCTCTTCATAGATGCTGCCTGACCCACTTAGTTACCCCAGCATTTTGTGTGTCCCTCCAGAGATGCTGCCTGACTTGCTGAGTTCCTCCAGCCTCTCCTCACTGATATTCTGATATCTGCAGTCTCGGACATGGTCATAGGCATCTCTGCTGGATATATATGTACCCAGAGATAGACACAAAAAGCTGCAGTAACACTGCGGGACAGGCTGCATCTCTGGAGAGAAGGAATTCCTTCTCTCCAGAGATGCTGCCTGTCCCTGAGTTACTCCAGCTTTTTGTGTCTATCTTTGGTTTAAACCAGCATCTGCAGTTGCTTCTTATACATGTACATAGAGAGTTGGCCTTAGTGCAATGATCGACCTGGCAAACTCTTAAAAACCAGAGTATTCTCCCTCAACTTAAATGTTTGTATCAACTTGAGAGTCTTGGTGTCAGATCAATGTGTCATTTCTAAAAGCAGCTCTGAAAGTGAAGCTCTTCCTAGTGTTATACTCATATTTCTTCTTAGATTTTGTACTCCAGTCTCCTGAAGGGGATTTGAACGCAAAACCCTTCATCAGAAAAGGCTGAATTTATTAAAAGTCGAATAACTGCAAGTGCTGACAATCCAAAATAAATACAGAAAATGTGAGAAATGCCCAGTAGGTCAGCCCACATCTGTAGAAAAACAACAGTTAATATTTCACCAGAACTGAATTTACTGCTGAAGTTGAGAATTTGATTATCTTACAAGTCTTGTATCAATTTGCAGCTGTCTCTTTGTAAAGCGTATAAATCAGAAACTTTTAATTTTAAGGACTTCAAAACTCATGCAGACCAAGCATGCAGAGCCGCAGATAAATTTGTCAACATTTATTATGAAACAATGGATAAAAGGAGAAGGGTAAGTATCTTTCAGGATGTAACGCTCCAGTTGTAATTTTTTTAAAACATCTGTTCTTCACAGTGCTTAGGGCAGCACAATGATGCAGCTGTTAGAGCTGCCCATGATATCTATCCTTTATCCACAGATCTTTAGTCTCGCTCGTACTAGTAGATAATTATTATATAATCAAGAACTGGGGGACAGAGATGGAGGGAGGGGGAACAGCGATAGAGGAGGGAGAGAGATAGAGGATTGGGGAAGTAGGAGAGGGGAAAGAGATGAGAAGAGAAACACAACAGTACAGCACAGGAATGGGTCCTTCGGCCCACAATGTTTGTGGCGAACAAGATGCTTAGTGAACTGAACTCATCTGCCTGCACATATCTCTCTATTCCTCTTAAACATCACTATCATATCTGGCATTCCTCCACCCTCACCCCCACACCCAGCACTTCTGCCTTCCTGTAACCTCATATGCAGCCTCACACATCCACCTGGACTCCTTTAAACACCACCACCACCCCTGGCAATGTGTTCCCGGCCCCCACCATCTTCTGAGTCACTTGACCCCCTCACCTTATAGCTCTGTCCTCTAGTGTTGGACATTTCCATCCTGGGAAAACGTTTCTGACTGTCTACCCTATCCATGCCTCTCATAATTTCATATACTTCTATCGAGTCTTCCCTGAACCTTTGACGTTTCAGAGAAAACAATCCAAGTCTGTCCAACCTCTCCCTTTCGTTGAAACCCTCTAATCCAGGCAGCATTCTGGTGAGCCTCCTCTGCCCTCTTCAATTAATTTATATCAACATAATCATATTAATACTGCTTGATTTTTTTCAATTTTAATATTTTTCAGATTGATACATTTCTGTTGTTATCATTGGCATAATGTGGTGTTTTCAGTTATTTCAACTTCTAGTTTCTATAACAAAAAATAATCTGTTGATAAGGACAACCACATGATGTATTTCAAAGCTCTACTTTGCTGTCAGCTATTTTAATACTTTTTTTTCCCCCACTGAATTATCCTGTTAAGTCACTAACCAATGTACATTGTCATGTGCCATTGAACTGGTCTATGCACAATATGTGCCTTGTCAAAGCAACATACGTAAGCAAAATACACGGCATTATAAAATCAGCTAATTTATTTGTGAGCTGAAGGAGAAAGTTTTAAAAATCTTTCTTCTTTTGAGTACGTCCAAGACCTTGGTGTGGAATATTCTGTTCAGTTGGCACTCTGGTAAAGGAGTCCAGGTGGATGTGTGAGGCTGCATTTGAGGTTACAGGAAGGCATGAGTGCGGTGGGGTGTGGGGAGGAGGTGGAGGTGGAGGAATGCCAGAAAAAAGTTTCTAGCACAAACAAAATTCCTGCTTGAGGTTGTGTTTCCACCTTACTTCATCTTAACTGCTAAAAGACTCTGAAGTATGTGCTCTAATGATTTGCTATGGATTAGGTCTACCTTCAGCTGCTGGTTTTAAGTGGTGCAAAATAATTTCTTGGCCATTTTAAAGATAAATAAATAAATGGCCAAAAACTGGCCCTGAAACATTTTTATTGTGTGGTATAATGTACATTTACTAATCATGTCACTGAAATTGTGGGTTTAGTTTTAAATTGGCTGCAGTGACTGTAGGAGCTTAGTGTTTGTGGAAGCTGCTAAACTGGCTTGTGACATATTTAGACATTTATCACAGATTAATATTTAACAGAATAATCAGGCATGATGCTTTCAGCTCTTTCATTTGGTTAATTTTTAACCAAAATTTTACTCTTTTTCACAGGGGTTAACCAAATTGTATCTGGATACAGCGACCTTAGTGTGGAATGGCAACACAATTTCAGGCCATCAGGCACTTACTGAATTTTTTGAAATGTTGCCTTCTAGTGATTTCCTAATAAACATGCTGGATTGTCAACCTGTACATGGTAGGCTTCATTCATACTTGTTAGAAATAGTTTTAAATATGTTATATCTAACAACTTCACGTATTCAACTCTTTCTATAGGTCTGAGTACTTTTCTAACTGTTGACTTATTTTTGTTCCAAATCTGAACTTGATAATATTTTTTTAATATCTGAGCAAATCAAAGAAATAGTGGTTACATGAATTATCCACAAAGTGTGAGGTAGTTTCCAATTTTAAGCATTTCCCCTTTTTAACTGAAGAAAGGTAGCACAGTGGCGCAGCGGTAGAGTTGCTGCCTTACAGCGCCAGAGGCCCGAGTTCAATCCTGCCTAAGTGTGCTGTCTGGACGGAATTTGTAATTAAAATGGCCTTCATAGCAAGATGATTTGAGTATAGGAGCAGGGAGGTTCTACTGCAGTTGTACAGGGTCTTGGTGAGACCACACCTGGAGTATTGCGTACAGTTTTGGTCTCCAAATCTGAGGAAGGACATTATAGCCATAGAGGGAGTGCAGAGAAGGTTCACCAGACTGATTCCTGGGATGTCAGGACTTTCATATGAAGAAAGACTGGATAGACTTGGCTTATACTCGCTAGAATTTAGGAGATTGAGAGGGGATCTTATAGAAACGTACAAAATTCTTATGGGGTTGGACAGGCTAGATGCAGGAAGATTGTTCCCGATGTTGGGGAAGTCCAGGACAAGGGGTCACAGCTTAAGGATAAGGGGGAAATCCTTTAAGACCGAGATGAGGAAAAACTTTTTCACACAGAGAGTGGTGAATCTCTGGAACTCTCTGCCACAGAGGGTAGTTGAGGCCAGTTCATTGGCTATATTTAAGAGGGAGTTAGATGTGGCCCTTGTGGCTAAGGGGATCAGCGGGTATGGAGAGAAGGCAGGTACGGGATGCTGAGTTGGATGATCAGCCATGATCATATTGAATGGCGGTGCAGGCTCGAAGGGCCGAATGGCCTACTCCTGCACCTATTTTCTATGTATCTATGTTCTCCCTGTGACCGCGTGGGTTTTTCTGGGGGCTCCAGTTTCCTCCCAACACTCCAAAGACATACAGGTTTGCAGGTTAATTGGCTTATGTTCATTGTAAATTGTCCCGGGTGTGTAGTATAATGCTCGTGTGTGGGGTCATCGCCGGGCAGCATGAACTCGGGGCTGAAGGGCCCGTTTCCATGCTGTATCTGTAAAATCTGATGAAAAATCATTGTATTTCTTGTCTTTAGCAAGCACAAATTCTTTATGCATAATTGCTGTTATTACTTAATTTGTGTTCATTCTTGTTTCCTTTTATAAATGTCTGCTTGCTATAGTGGGGTTATTACAGACGACAAATTTCTAATTTACTGGCAAAACATTGTTAGAGAAATAATATAATAATTTTAAAATGTCCAAGGCAGTTATCATGTTTTGTGCAAGGGAACAGAGGTCGCCGTGTCTGGCACCTTCACCTTCCAGGACAAAGAAGCTTTATTCTTTGCGTTGGATTTGAAATCTGTGGTAAAAAAAATCAGAGGATTTTTTGCATTTTGCCCCAACTGCTTCTCATGTATTCTTCAACATCTTTGCATAACAAGTGATTTACCTAAATAAAAGACAGCTTCTTCAGGATGATTGCATGAACATGAAATTCCCCCAGTTGTGTTCAGCTGTTCATGGTATCAAATGCACATCACTGCTTGACTCCGTATGGTATGTTGGGAAAGGTCTGTAGAGTTACAATGCTAAATTTACTGAATATCCTGCAGCAGGTTATTGGTGCACAGGCACCTTTTCTGTTGATTTCAATTGTAGGAACAGCAATGAGGGAGTAAATATTAGGTTTTTGATTTTTTTTTTTTCTGTTAATTTAGATAATTTTTATTTCTGGATGTCTCTAAATGTCTTAAGTTTTCAAAAGCTGAAGAAGGAGGCATAGCTTAGCAATCTGTAATTTTTTCCCCCAACTGTTTACTGGGCTCTAACATAAGGGATGCAGTCAGCTTCTTATGGTGCAATGTCCAGACTGTTTTCATATGTCAGGAGCAGGTGTGAGTGGTTCCCTGCTGACTACAGATTCTGGGCCTGAATGAGGCACAGAACATTGTTGGATTTTGTTCAAGGAAGTTAGACTCAAAATGCTGGAGTAACTCAGCGGGACAGGCAGCATCTCTGGGTAGAAGGAATGGGTGACGTTTCAGGTCAAGACCCTTCTTCAGACTGAGAGTCAGGTGAGAGGGATACATGAGATATGGAAAGGTAAGATGTGAAAATGATATCAAAGAGGACGAAGATCAAGGAAAATGTAGAACAAATCATTGTTAACATGGAGAAGGTGACAACGAGGCATACAAAGTAAAATGTATTCAGGAGGACAGTCAAACTAGTCGGAGAACTAGGATGGGGGTGGGATAGAGAGAGAGGGAAATATGAGGTGCTGTTCTTCCAAATTGCATTGGGCCTCACTCTGATAGTGGAGGAGGTCCAGGACAGAAAGTCAATATGGGAGTTAAAGTGTTTAGCAACCGGGAGATCATGTAGGTCTAGGTGGACTGAGCAGATTGTTTTCACCTCATTTTGCACAGTGTTCATCTAATGTTGCGGAAATTGGGGCACTTGTATTCAAACCAGTATTACATGATCAAGTTCGGATTTCCATGTGGATGTCTTTCCTTTAGGTCATTGACTAGTTCCCCAAGGGGGGGGGAGATTCTCAAAGAGAGTGGTGATTCTCAGGAATTTTCTATCCCAAAGAGACGTGGAGGCAAGATCATTGGGGTATTTAAAGAGAAAGTAGATACATTTTTAAAAGTTCATGGAATGGAGGACAATGGGGGGAACTGGCATGGAAGAGGAGACGAGTCCTGAGCCAGCTCAGCCATGATCATATTGCATGGCAGCACTGGCTTCAATGGTATACCTCTATTATTTTCTTATGTTGGAATTCATTGCCACAGAAGTCCGTGGAGGCCAAGTCAATGGATATTTTTAAGGCGGGGTTTGATAGATTCTTGATTCGTAAGGGCGTCGGGTTTTATGGGGTGAAGGCAGGAGGTTGAAAGGTAAAGATAGATCAGACATGATTGAATTGTGTACATGGGCTGAATGGCCTAATTCTGCTCCTAAAACATATGAACATGTTCTCTCACCATTAAAAATGAAAGATAAAATTGATACTGGGAAATAAACTGAAAGATTACAGCTTTGTAGTCAACATTGTTATTGTGCTTCGTTACCTTTAATTCTGTCTGGTATTTAAATAAATATACCATCCATTTGTTGGAGATTGCATGTCAGATTATTGTATGACATTTGGTTGTTTCACGTAATTATTCGATGTGTACTGGAATAGTTTTGCGTTTTGCTCATCTTCTCGTGAAACTTTTTTTGTTTGCAAATAGAGCTTGCTACTCAGGGCCAGACCACCGTACTTGTGGTCACTTGTGGTACGGTGAAATTTGATGGAAACAAACAACGGTACTTCAATCAAAACTTCTTACTTACTGCCCAAGTAACGCCGCAAAATACCGTGTGGAAAATCGCGAGCGATTGTTTCCGCTTTCAGGACTGGACTAGTTAACTCACCATTTTAATGGAAGGAGAATGTCACTATTTTGTTTTTAATTCTGGAAATACACAGTGGAAATGTTGACAGAATTCAAACATTTATTAACACAATGCTTGAAGTGTATAAAGCATTGCATGAGGTTAGATTGGCAGTAGAGAATAGGGAAAAAAGGCTTTGTAGAGAAGTATATTGCCTCCACATCCATACTGATATTCAGTGTTTGGTGTATGATAGAGACTCTCTGTACACCTTTTTTTACAATCTGAAATGCCATTTGTATCATTAATATTTTCAGTTGTATATTGTACTTTTGAAATGGACTTCAATAAACAACTTGGTTAAACCATGTTTTTGTGTTGCTCGTGGATTCAATATATGGGTGGCACGGTGGTCTAGCGGTAGAGCTACTGCCTTAGTGCTAGAGGCCCGGGTTCGATCCTGACTACGGGTGATGTCTGTGCGGGGTTTGTACGTTCTCCCCGTGACCTGTGTTGGTTTTCTCAGAGATTTACGGTTTTCTACCACACCCCAAAGACGTACAGGTTTGTAAGTTAATTGGTTTTGTATAAAAATTGTCCCTAGCGTGTAGGATAGTGTTTATGTACGGGGATCTCTGATCAGCACGGACTCGGTGAGCCGAAGAGCCTGTTTCCGCGCTGTATCTCTAAACTAAACTAAAAAAAAAGAAATTCTCTTATGCTTGGAGCAATTCACCCCATCTCTGCTGGGATATGGTGTGGGAAATGGATTATTTAGCAATGAGTCTGGTCCTCATGATTATATTAATGAGGTCATCCTTGGTTTCTTCATCCTAACAGACATTCATTGTGTGTGCGCTTGGAGAGAGGGTGTTGGCATCCCTGGAATTAGAAGCACAGACTTGTAGTGTATAGAAGACCATTGGCAAATGGAGTCTGTAACAGTTCTTTTGAAGAGCAAACCAGTTAGTCCCATTCTTCCACGCTTTACCCATATGGAAATAGATTTTGCATAAGTACATATTTGAGAGTACATCAACATCGTTGGTTTCTTACCCTGATTGCAGAACAAAAACACGGGAAGCAAATAGAAACAGAACACTGGCTTAGAGCCGTAGAGCTATACAGCATGGAAACAAGCCCTTTGGCATTATCCATGCTGACCAAGTTGACATATGGGGCTAGTTCCATTTGGCTGCATTAGGCTCGTAACCCTCCAAACCCTTCCTATCCACATCTGTCCAAATGTCTTTTAAAAGTCATAATTCTATCTGCTTCTAGAGGGCCTGTTTACCATGCTGTATCATTATAAATCTAATCCTGCAAATCCGGGTAACATCCAGGCGAACACCCTTTTGCTCCCTTTCCCACTTATATGACATCCTTCCAACAGCTGGGTGACCAGAAATGCACACAGCACTCCAAGTGGTGCAGCAGTAGAGTTGCTTCCTTGCAGCGCCAGAGACCTGACTGCGGGTGCTTGTCTGTACAGTGTTTGTACAGTAGGAGAGGTCTGTTCAAGAGTCTGAAAACAATGGGGAAGAAGCTGTCATTGAATCTAGTGGTACGTATTTTCAAGCTTATGTATCTTCTGCCCTAGGAGTCAGCTGAGCAGAGAGAATGGCCAGGATGTGTGTGGTCCATGATTATGATGGTTGTTTTCCTCAGGTGGTGTGAAGCATAGATGAAGTTGATGGGGTGGGAAAGATTGTGTGGAAGATGGAATGGGCTACGTCCACTCTTTGCAGTTTCTTGCGGTCTTGGGCAGATCTATTGCCATATCAAGCTGTGACTCTAATGGTGGCAGGAGCTCAAAACTTTCTTCATTTTGTGGTTGTGTTTATGTGTAGCCGAGGAAACATGGAATTATATATAGTGGTGGTTGCCCGTGTCAGGGAAAGAGGTTTGTGGGGATAGAATGATGATGTCTGGGATAGTTTAGCTTAGAGATACAGCGTTTAAGCAGGCCCTTTGGCCCATCGAGTCCGTGCAGTCCAGTGATCCCTGCACAGTAACACTATCCTACACACACTAGGGACAATTTACAATTGTCACCAAGCCGATTAATCTACAAACCTGTACATCTTTGGAGTGTGGGAGGAAACCGGAGATCTCGGAGAAAACCCACGCAGGTCACGGGGAGAACATACAAACACCGTACAGACAGCACCTGTAATCAGGATCAAACCCGGGACTCTGGCGCTGTAGGGCAGCAACTTTATCGTTGTGCCACCGTGCTGCCCTAAAGTTATTGTGGAAAATAGGAAATATACCAACCCAGAGCAATACATGTTGGGCTGATTCATTACTGTCCATTATACACTGTCATATTAGTTCTCAATACTTTTTTGGCATTGAAGATATTCATTATTCATTTAACTTCTCCAAGAACATCTTTTACTAAAGCTTTTGATTTGGATGAAAGCATTATTGATCCTTTTTAATAGGAAACCCAGCCTAAACCATTATTTACCAACCTAAGTTATTGCTGCGATCGGACAGATCATTTTCAAAAGTGTAGATTAGTGGGACAGGTCTAAAGCATAAAAGCATTCAATCATTGCTGTTCTCTGCCTCAAAATCCCATTTTCCTGCCTTCTCTCCGTAACAATTTTGGCCAACCATGAATTGATCTGTCATGCCCCACCAAATTAATTTCCACATACCTCGACTCCATTCTATCCCCCCCTGGTCCTATCCCTCCCTACCCACATCCAAGACATCTCATACGCTCTTCGTCTCTTCAATGACTTATGTTTTCCAGGCCCCCACTCCCTCATCTTTACTATGGATATCCAGTCTACACCTTCATCCCCCACCAGGATGGTCTTAAAGCCCTCCGTTTTTACCTCGACCGCAGAACTAGCCAATTTCCGTCCAATACTCTCCTCCGCCTAGCAGAGCTGGTCCTCAACCTTAACATCTACTCCTCCCACTTCCTCCAGATCTAAGGCATAGCTATGGGCACTCACATGGGCCTCTTTGTAGGGTATGTCAAACAGTCCCAGTTCCAGGCCTACACTGGCCCTATCTCCGAACTCCACCTCCGCTACATTGACGACTGCATTGGTGCTACCTCCTACACCCATGCAGAACTCACTGACTTCATCAACTTCACCACTAATTTCCATCCTGCACTCAAATTCACTCCGACATCTCCCAACCGTTTCTAGATCTCACCATGTCCATCACAGGAAACAAGACTATTGACCGACATCTACTACAAACCTACTTTATCCCATAGCTATCTTGACTACAATTCTTCCCACCCTGCTTCTTGTAAAGACTCTATCCCCTACTCCCAATTCCTCCATCTATGCCACATCAGAGGATGAGGTTTTCTATACCAGAGCATTGGAGATGACCTCATTCTTTGGGGAATGGGGATTCCCGTCTTCCAATATAGAAGAGGCTCTCACTAGGGTCTCTTCGATATCCCGCAGCTCCGCTCTTACTCCCCCTCCCCCCACTCATAACAAGGACAAGGTTCCCTTTGTCCTCACCTTCCACCCCATCAGCCGTCGCATACAGCACATAATCCTCCAACATTTTCGCCACCTCCAAAGGGATCCCACTACTGGCCACATCTTCCCATCTCCACCCTTTTCTGCTTTCCGCAGAGACTGTTCCCTCTGAAACTCCCTAGTCAACTTGTCCCTTCCCACCCAAACCACCCCCTCCTCAGGTACTTTCCCCTGCAACCGCAGGAAATGCAACCTGTCCCTTTACCTCCCTCCTCAACTCCATCCAAGGACCCAAATAGTCTTTCCAGGTGAGGCAGAGGTTCACGTACACCTCCTCCAACCTCATCTACTGTATCCCCTGTTCCAGGTGTCAACGTCTCTACATCGGCGAGACTAAGCGCAGGCTCGGCGATCGTTTCACTAAACACCTCCGCTCAGTCCGTCTTAACCAAGCTGAGATGGCCCAACACTTCAACTCCCCCTCCCATTCCCAATCTGACCTTTCTGTCCTGGGCCTCCTCCATTGTCAGAGTGAGACCCAGCACAAATTGGAGGAACAGCACCTCATATTTCACTTGGGTAGTTTACACCCCAGCGGTATGAACGCTGACTTCTCTAACTTCAGATAGCCCTTGCTTTCTCTCTCCATCCCCTCCCCCTTCCCAGTTCTCCCACCAGTCTTACTGTCTCCGCCTATATTCTTTCTTTGTCCCGTACCCTCCCCTGACATCAGTCTGAAGAAGGGTCTCAACCCGAAACGTCGCCAATTCCTTCTCTCCATGGATGCTGCTTCACCCGCTGAGTTTCTCCAGCATTTTGTGTCTCGCATTGAGCTCAAGTAAGTTTCTCATGTTGGGGCTACTGGAGGTACTGTTTAATAATCCTGTTTTTACAAAGACTACAACAGCTCCATTGATCTGAAACCCTGACAGATCCAGCTATTAATTGGAAATACCAGTTTTGCCAGATAAACCTTTCAGTTTTATTTACAGGATAATGCAAATCCTCAACAAAGTTGTACACATCAAAGTCCTTGATGGTAAAGCATTTTAAAACAAACAAAAAATATGAATAAATACATACTGCAGAACTCTAAAGCAGCAGAATAAAATATGTAAAACAATGCAAATATTCCAAGGTTTATGTTTTTCATGATTTGCCATTTATATTGTCTGCAATTATAAGGGAGGCAAATACCTTTGTATTATAAATAATAAATGAAATATATTTATGTTACAATAGAAACCTTCTCATTTAAACCTGATGGTGAGCCAACTGGTTTCTTCACAAATTCCCAAATGATTTATACTTCTTGCGTTCCTTGAAAAAACGACAATCTCATGACAAGATTCATTTGCCTGTTGTTACATGATATTAAGGTTCTTCCATTGAATCCTATAATATCTTTGCATCAATCTTTCTCCTGCTCTCAAGCAATTCATTATTGATGACACCTTATTGTAGTTACCCCTGGGAATGAAATTCATTTGGCTATTTAAAATTTAATGTTATCTCGTAGGTGTAAAGTCAATTAATTATTGACAGTACGTTCTCTGCCAAATTGAAAACCTGAGCGTTCAAACCTTATCATTTGTTGGTTCAAACATATCATTTGTTGGTTTCAACGTACGTGGCTAAAATCTTTGAAAATGTCAAGAAAATTATTTACTGTACTGGTGTACAATTTCAGAGTAAATTAGTTCAAAGAATGTAACAAAGAAAAATTATTCTCAAACATGTAAGCATTGGTTGAGAATTTGTAGATTGTGTTATGAATCTTATCTTCCAATAATACCTTTTTGTTTTTATTTTTATGATAGGAATATATTTTCTGTTTGATTAGTAATGTGTGACGTTTCGGGTCGGAACCCTTGTTCAGACTCGACCCGAAACGTCACCCATTCCTTCTCTCTGGAGATGCTGCCTGTCCCGCTGAGTAACTCCAGCGGTTTGTGTCAAGAGTCAAGAGTGTTTTATTGTCATATGTCCCAGGTAGAACAATGAAATTCTTACTTGCTGCAGCACAACAAAACATGTAAACATAGTACACTGTAAACAATATGATAAACGAGAGAGAAAAAAAGTTCAGTGTGTATATATACACATATTCACAAGTAAACATAAATATATCTACACACACACACATAAATGTGTGTGTGTGTGTGTGTGTATATATATATATATGTGTGTACTTGGTGAATATGTGTACATATACACACTGAACTTTTTTCTCTCTCTCTCGTTTATATATATACTAGACAAAGAGCAGACCCGTTGGGTCTGGACCCCGAACGTGCTTCAGACCCCGGGGTCTGGTTCCGGAACGTGCTTCAGCTAAAGAAAAAAAATGGTGTTGTTTTTGGAGCAGAGCCGGGCGGCAGCAGCCGTTATGGTGGCTGGCCAGCAGGAGGAGACAAAATGAGTGAGTGGGAGGGGGGGGGGGAGAAGGATTTTATTTAAAATGTGTACATAAGCACGACGAAATTTAATCAGGAGTGGATACTTGGAATGAAAAGTGAAATCTCTACCGAAATGGAAAACAGCTCGGCGTTTCTGCGTGTGGTGTTGGCGTAGCAACGAATCAAAGGCTGGCACCCACAAGACAGGCAGAAACACACACACACACACAGTTTTAAATATAGATAGAAGATATAGCTATATATATATATATATATATATATATATATATATATATATATATATATATATATATATATATATATATATACATACACAAGCACACATACTCAAAAAACAAATACTAGTGCAATAATAATAATACTAATAATAATAACAACAACAATAATAATAATAGTCTATGTAGTTCCTATCTTCGGTGTAAACCAGCATCTGCAGTTCCTTCCTACACATATTTTCTGTGTATCAGATTGTGGAATGTCTATGGTTGTGACTATTTTTCTTACAGGTTTTACATCTGGGGGATTCAGTGTTTAGATGCCTATCACCGGTCTAACTCTGACCCATCAAAAAGCTTTCATGGCAGCTTCAAAGTTGCACTGGTGTGGAGTGTTTCAGCAATGATCTTCTTTGAGACCCCTTCAATCAAAATAAGAGATTTAGTGTCAATAATAGAACAGCTTGATCTTTAAGGCCCTGTCCCACGGGCAGGCGGTAACAGGCGGTGAAGCGCGGCTACCGCGGGGGCCGAGTGTTCACCGTACGGCCGGTCCCACGAGCATGCGGCAAGCGCAACCTAACCGGAAGCGGTTGCCGCGCGGAGGCCGAGTGTTTACCGTACGGCCTGTCCCACGAGCATGCGAATGCATGCGTCGAGCGCGGCGTCGGGTGATGACGTCACCGCGCAACGCAACGCGCTACGCGATGACGTCGAGACGGCTCGTGGCGTCCAGGCGGTGCTCGCGGCGTACAGGCGGTGCTCGCGGCGTACAGGCGGTGCTCGTGGCGAAGAGGCGGCAGCGGGGCGGCAGGCCGAGATTTTTGGACAGTCAGTTTTTCTGAGCACTGCGCGGTGTCGGGACCAACTACATACGGTCCCGGCGATCTGCGTGGGACCGACCCCGCGGGCCACGCGCGGTCCCCACTTCCTGCTACACCGCACTTCACCGCTAACAAGATGGATGAACTGAGGCTACAAACTGCAGCTAACAACGCCGTGAAGGACAGCTGCATTCTGTTGATCACGGAGACATGGCTTCATTCACTCATTCCGGACTCTGCTATCGAGCTAACAGGCTACACCGCACAGCGTCATGACAGGACAAGAGCAGAGGAGGAGGGCTCTGTGTGTACGTGAACAACAACTGGTGTACTAACACAGTGATTGTAGACAGTCACTGCTCCCCGGACCTGGAGTATGTGACTGTTAAATGCAGGCCCATTTATCTCCCTAGAGAGTTTACTGTCGTCATGATAACTGTGGTATACATACCACCGGATGCTAATGCGAACTCGGCTATCGGACAATTGTATGGTAGCACTAGCAGCCATCAGAGCATATATCCTGACG
This sequence comes from Malacoraja senta, assembly GCA_038087875.1. Classification (NCBI taxonomy): domain Eukaryota; kingdom Metazoa; phylum Chordata; class Chondrichthyes; order Rajiformes; family Rajidae; genus Malacoraja; species Malacoraja senta. The sequence goes on along the minus strand of CM075983.1, from coordinate 52,266,775 downwards.
CTGTTCACATCATAGCAGGGGACTTTAATCACGCGGACTTGAAGGCAATGCTCCCCAAATTCTATCAGCATGTTAAATGTGCTACAAGAGGAGCTAACACATTGGACAAGGTCTACTCCAACATCAAGCTGCGCTACAGGGCTAGACCACTACCACACCTGGGCCAGTCTGACCATATGTCCCTGCTTTTAATTCCTGCATATTCCCCCCTCAGGAAAACTGCTCCACCATCACAAAGACCATCACAACTTGGCCTGATGGCGCCTCTCAGCAGCTGCAGGACTGCTTCGACAGGACCAACTGGGATGTGTTTGAACACCAGGACCTGGAGGTGTTCACAGACAGTGTACTATGTTACATTAAAAACTGCATGGACACTGTCACAGTGGACAAACGCATCCAGGTCTACCCCAACCAGAAGCCCTGGATGACCAGGGAGGTCCAGCGGCTGTTAAAAGAGAGAAACACCGTTTTTAGGTCTGGCGATAGGGCTTTATACAGCACGGCCCGAGCTAACCTGAAGAGAGGCATCAGAGAGGTCAAATCAGACTACAGAAGGAGGATAGAGGACCACCTGGACAGTAACAACAGCAGGCAGGTGTGGCAGGGGATCCAGTATCTCACCAACTACAAGACCAACCTTGGAGCTGCTGAAGATGACGCCTCGCTGGCAGAGGAGCTGAACCTCTTCTTTGCTCGCTTTGAAGTGGAGCCACCAGAGACAGCCATATCACACCACATGGTCCACAGCAGCTTATCCCTCAAAATAGAGGAGCATGAGGTGAGGCGCACGCTGCGGGCCATTAATCCGAGGAAGGCTGCTGGACCCGACGGCGTTTCTGGACGCGTGCTGAAGGACTGCGCAGACCAGCTGAAGGACTGCCCAGTCCACTGTCCCATCCTGTCTGAAGTCCTCCACCATAGTCCCCTTGCCCAAAAAACCCCACATTTCCAGTCTCAACGACTACCGGCCAGTCGCACTCACACCAGTGGTGATGAAGTGTTTTGAAAAACTGGTCCGGGGTCACATCACATCACTCCTGCCCCGAAGCTTTGACCCCCACCAGTTTGCATATAGAGCGAATAGATCCACAGAGGATGCTGTAGCCACAGCCCTCCATGCTGCACTGTCACATCTGGAGCAGCGGGGGAGCTACGTGCGGATGCTCTTTGTGGACTACAGCTCTGCTTTTAACACCATCCTTCCCCACAAACTGGTGGACAAACTGGGGGACCTGGGACTTCCACACTCCACCTGCATGTGGATAAAGAGCTTCCTGTCGGGTCGCAGTCAGAGAGTCAGAGTGGGCCCGTCACACATCTACGGCCCTCAGCCTCAGTACCGGCTCTCCACAGGGCTGCGTGCTGAGCCCCCTGCTTTACACCATCTACACATATGACTGCACCCCCGCCCACCACAGTAACACCATTGTCAAATTCGCGGATGACACCACGGTGGTGGGGCTCATCTCTGGGGGGGGATGAGTACTCCTACAGGGATGAGGTGGAGCAGCTGACAGGGTGGTGTGGAGAAAATAACCTGCTCCTCAACACCTCAAAGACCTAGGAGCTCATAATTGACTACAGGAAGAAGAAAACGGACATTACACCACTAATCATCGATGGGGACTGTGTGGAAAGGGTGGCGGATTTCCGCTTCCTGGGAATCCACATTGAGGAGGACCTGACTTGGAGCGTGAACACCTCTGCGCTGCTGAAAAAGGTCCAGCAGAGACTGTACTTCCTGAGGGTGCTCAGGAAGAACAACATCACCCAGAGACTGCTGCTATCCTTTTATCGATGCTCAATTGAGAGCATCTTAACATACTGTGTATGCGTGTGGTACACCAGCTGCACAGCGGCTAAGAGGAAAGCGCTCCAGAGGGCAATTGACAACGCCCAGAAGATTATCGGCTGCCCTCTCCTCACCTTGAAGGACCTACACAGTTCCCACTGTCTCAAAAAATCCAAGAAGATCATAAAGGACATTTTCCACCCCGGTCACTCCCTGTTTGTACTGCTGCCGTCAGGCAGACGGTACAGATCAATGAGGACAAGGACAAACAGACTCAAAAACAGTTTTTATCCCACAGCAATAAATACACTTAATGTAGCCACCAAATGAGTACAGGTGCACTACACACCAAAGGGACTGTGAAATAGACAGAAGAATGTGTTTTTTTTTCATGTTATTTATTTTATTTGTTCATCTTAGACTTTTGCTCTAAGAAAATGTGTGAATGGTGCACTGACTGGTTGGCATTTCTAATTTCGTTGTACATGTTTACATGTTATAATGACTATAAAGTATTCATTCATTCATTCATTCAGTAAAGGCTCTGTCTTACGGTGTTGCAGTCATCGGCGGTGAAGCGCGGCTTCGCCTGTAGAGTGGACCGCACGGCAACGGCGAGAGCGCCGAGCCTATGCCACGGGAGCGCCGCACGGATGCTGCGCGGGGGCCGAGTGATTTAAATACGGCTGGTCCCACGTGCTTGCGGTAAGTTAAAAAAAGGGCGGGCCGACTGCGATGACGTCAGCCCGCCGCACGTGACTCACAAGCGGCGGCTGTGGCGGCGGCCGTCCTGATCGCGGCACTGTAGCGGTGGCTGTGGCGGCGGCCGTGCCGCACACGTGACTCACTAGCGGAGGCTTTGGCGGTGCAAGTTCGACGCACGCCGCTCGAGCCACACTGGCGGCGGCTGTGGCGGCGGCCGTGCCGCACTCGTGCATCACTGGTGGAGGCTGTGCGGTAGGAAAATATTTTTGAACAATGTAGGTTTTATTTTAGCACCGTGCGGTGTTGGGAACAACGCCGCACGGCCCCGAAATTGTGCCTTCTCACGAGTGCGCGGTCTATGGCGGCCCAGGAGCGGTAGATTCTTCCCGTTTCGCCGCCAATGACCGCAGACTCGTGAGACAGGCCTTTAACCGCCTGCCCGTGGGACAGGGCCATTAGGTGTACAATTGCTGACAAAATGGACACAATGATGCTTTTGAACCCTATACATTTAGGATCTTTATAAGAGACTCATTATTCTGGAGTAGATTGGAAAATAGATTCCAACGATAAAAGGGCATTAGTTTAGTTGCTAAATACCGGTTGCTAAACACTTTAATTCTCCTTCCCATTCCCACACAGACCTCTGTGTACTAGGTCTCCTCCACTGTCAGAGTGAGGCTAAACGCAAATTGGAGAAACAGCGTCTCATATTTTGCTTGGGCAGCTTACAGCCCAGTGGTATGAATATTGATTTCTCTAACTAGCCCCGACATTCCCTCTCTCTCTATCCCTCTCCCACCCAAGTTGTACTAGCTTCTCGTTTTCACCCAAAAAAAACAGCTTACAATGGCCTGTTTCCTTTATCACCGTTACCTTTTTGCATATCTTTCATTCATTGTTCTTTACCTCTCTACATCGTCTATATCTCTTGTTTCCCTTATCCCTAACCACTGAAGAAGGGTCTCAACCCAAAACGTCACCCATTCCTTCTCTCTAGAGATGCTGCCTGTCTCGCTGAGTTACTCTAGCTTTTTGTGTCTATCATTAGTTTAGTTTGGTTTGGTTTAGAGAGAGAGCCCGTCAACAGGCCCTTTGGCCCACTGAGCCCGCTCCAATCAGCATTCCCCGCACACGAACACTACCCTATTTGATAGAAGTATTTAAAATGATGAGAGGCGTAGATAGGGTAGATAGTTAGAACCTTTCTCCAAGGGTGGAAATGTCAACGCTAGAGGGCATAGCTGTGTGAGTGGAGAAACGTTTACACTGAGTGGTGAGAGCCTGGAACGTATTACCTGGGGTGCTGATGGAGGCAGATATAATAGTGGTGTTTAAGGGGTTTTGAGAAATGCAGGGAACAGAGGGATTTGGATCATGCACACGCAGATGAGATCAGTTTAACATCAGCACAAATATTGTGGGATGAAAGACCCGTTCTTGTGCTGTACTCTATGTTTTATGTTAATTAGTCAATTTTTAAAAATATGATCTCCCACTCCCACGCTATAAAGCGACCTATATTTACCAATATATTATTGTTTCTATTCGCTGATGTGTGTGAGAGTACAAGAGTTAAGGGCCTGTCCCACTTGCATGCGATTGCGTGCGTTTGGCGCGACCAAACGGAAGCGGAGTTCACACAAAGTTTGCGCTAAGTACGCACTAAGTTCGCGTGTGACGTCATTTGCGTCATGCTTACCAATCAGCTGGGCAGGAGGCGGGCCGACTGAATTTGGGCGTTGCACGGCGTCGGGCGTTCGGCCACTGTCGGAATTTTGAAGCCCCGCGCGATGTCGGGACCAGCCCCGCACAACTCCACGCTTCTATGTGGGACCAGCCCCGCGCGGCCATACGGTCCCGTACGCCTCAAGCGACCACTAGGTCGCGTAATTTGCGAGCCAAGGTCGCTTAAGTGGGACAGGCCCTTTAATTTTTTCCAGGCCAATAATCTTTGCTGGTTTCCTTTCTGCACGTCTCATTAGAATTGATCTCCCATTTGCACAATCAACATAACCAGGACCTCTGTAGGAGTAAACTGGAGAAGCGAGCAACTGCAAGTGCTGGTTTATAAAAAAAATCTCTGGAGTATAAAAAAGGCACAAAGTGCTGGAATAACTCATCGGGTCGGGCAGCATCATTAAAAAAAAGACACAATGTTCTGGCGTAATTATAAAACAAGATAGAAAGTTCTGGAGTAACTATAAAACATAGAAAGTGCTGGAGTAACTATAAACAAAGGCACAAAGTGTTTTAATTAGGAAAAAAAGACACAAAGTTCTGGAGTATCTATAAAAAAAGATAGAAAGTGCTGGAGTAACAATAAAAAAAGATAAAGCACTGGAGTAACTATAAAAAGATCAAGTGCTGGAGTAATTATTTTTTTTAAAGACACAAAGTGCTGGACTAATTATGTACTGTATGTATTTGACTATTTTAGTACTCGTATGAGGAGAAATACCAACACGGAGAATTAGTCTTTGGGCTTGAATGCTGGTAGATTTTTGAAAATTAAAATTAAACTAGTTTGAGAATATGGCAATAGAATGGGCAAAGTGGATGGACTGCAGAACCAGGGGAAGGGTGGGCTTTGTGAGGAGAAGGGGGGGGCTTCTGTTGCTTGGGTTTTTATGATATTCTTGAGGCTTAATTGCTGATCAATGTAATCTGGCGGTTGTTGCCTGACAATACAAAAGAGTGCAGTAGACCCCTATTCTTCAAAATCTTCAGCCCCGACATTGTTTCAGTTAACCTTTGATATTCATTATCTGTCTGGTTGAGTTTTGCCTGTCTGCTCTTGAGATAACTGGCCTCTCCTTATCTTCCTATGGAAACGACATTTCAAGATTCAACGTATTCACATTCCTCAACGTGTTTCCAACTTGTCAAGGAATGTGAAGGTGTTCTGCCTTCGCCACTTGTGCCCAGGAGAGGTTGCCTTTCCCACCTGGGACTGCCAGATTCTATTTTACTCCTCGTACATCTCCTAGTAGAGAAATCGAGCAAGGAAGATTGTACTCTTGCAACCATTATTTTTCTAAGCTCGTAGAATCATAGATACTCATGGTGCAGGAAGAGGTAATTTGGCCCACTGCTCTATGCCTGCCAAAATTAGACCCTGGGTTAGATAATTCCTCTTCTGGTGCCTCCCCACAGCCCCTTCAAGAGCTCATCCAGGTATCCTTCTTTTAAAGGACCTCTGCTGCCGTTCCCACTATTTCCCCTCTGGCCATTTTCTCCAGATCCGCATCACTTGTTGGATGACACAAAAAGCTGGAGTAACTCGGCGGGTCAGACTGCATCTATGGAGAAAAGGAATAGGTGATGTTTCGGGTCCAATTTAATTTGAAGCTGTGACTCAAGACTCAAGTCTATCCAAGCTCTCCCTGTAGCAGAAACCCTCTAATCCGGCAGCATTCTGGTCAACATCCTCTGCATCGTCTCCAAAGTCTCCACATCTTTCCTGTAATGGGGCGACCAGAACCACCCGCAATACTCTAAATGCGGCCTAACCATAAATCCTATAAAGCTGCATCATAATTTCCTGACTGAACCCAAAGGAGTCCAAAGCCAGGCTCTCAATACAAGTGTGTAGAATATGTCAGAGTTCCTATTAAAAGCTCACCATTCTTTAATGCTAGGAAGGCAATTCTCAAAGAGAAATATGGCCAAATGGTTTGTTTGTAACTAGACCTTGCATTTAGATGCTGATAGATGTGGATTTTACTGCTTTTCATTTTTTTCTCCTGACAGTCTTACAATTCAGTCGAATATATAGACATCAAAAGCTGGGGTAACTCAGTGGGTCAGACAGTATCCGTGCAGGAAAGGAATAGGTGACGGTTTGAGTCAAGACCCTCCTTCAGACTCGAAACGTCACATTTTTCTTTTCTTCAGAGATGCTGTCTGACCCGCTGAGTTACCCCAGCTTTTTGTTTCTCTCTTTGGTTAGAACCAGCATCTGCAGTTCCTTCCAACACTTACAATTCAGTCAAGGTATTTTGGGGAAATGTTCTGTACAGATGACTGAAAAGGGAGCTCATAATTTTAAACAGAATTTCTTTGACAGATGCAGTTGTATAACTTTAATGGGTACATTAAATGGCACATTAAAAGAGAGATAATTTTGAATATGAATAATTTATTATCCAGCTGCTTCATGAATGTCATCCTTTTCAGCAATCTTCAAGGATAACTTGCCTCCATCCAGTTCTCTGGTTCCGAGGTACAGTGCCCTCCAAAATGTTTGGGACAAAGACCCATCATTTATTTATTTGCCTCTGTACTCCACAATTTGAGATTTGTAATAGAAAAACAAAAACGCATGTGGTTAAAGTGCACATTGTCAGATGTTAATAAAGGCCATTTTTATACATTTTGGTTTTACCATGTAGAAATTACAGCAGTGTTTATACGTAGTCCCCCCATTTCAGGTCACCATAATGTTTGGGACACAGCAATGTCATGTAAATGAAAGTAGTCATGTTTAATATTTTGTTGCATATCCTTTGCATGCAATGACTGATTGAAGTCTGCGATTCATGGACATCACCAGTTGCTGGGTGTCTTCTCTGGTGATGTTCTGCTAGGCCTGTATTGCAGCCATCTTTAGCTTATGCTTGTTTTGGGAGCTAGTCCCCTTCAGTTTTCTCTTCAGCATATAAAAGGCATGCTCAATTGGGTTCAGATCGGGTGATTGACTTGGCCACTCAAGAATTTACCATTTTTTAGCTTTGAAAAACTCCTTTGTATTATTTTGCAGTATTTTTGGGATCATTGTCTTGCTGTAGAATGAATTTTGAGGCATTTGTTTGAACTTGAGCAGATCGGATGTGTCTATACACTTCAGAATTCATTATGCTGCTACTATCAACAGTTGTATCATCAATGAAGATAAGTGAACCAGTACCTTCAGCAGCCATACATGCCCAGGCCATAACACCTCCATCACTGTGTTTCACAGATGAGGTGGTGTGCTTTGGATCTTGAGCAGTTCCTTCTCTCCTCCATACTTTGCTCTTGCCATCACTCTGATATAAGTTCATCTTTGTCCCATCTGTCCTCAACACCTTTTTTCCAGAACTATGATTGCTCTTTTAAGTACTTCTTGGCAAACCGTAACATGGCTATCCTATTTTTGCGTCTAACCAGTGGTTTGTATCTTGCAGTGTAGCCTCTGCATTTTTGTTCATGAAGTCTTCTGCGGATTATGGTCATTGGCAAATCCACACCTGAAAAGTGTTTCTGATCTGATGGACAGGTGTTTGGGGATTTTTCTTTATTATAGAGAGAATTCTTCTCTCATCAGCTGTGGAGTCTTCCTTGGCCTGCCAGTCCCTTTGCGATTAGTAAGCTCACCAGTGCTCTCTTTCTTCTTAATGATGTTCCAAACAGTTGATTTTGGTAAGCCTAAGGTTTGGCTGATGTCTCTAACAGTTTTGTTCTTGTTTCTCAGTCTCATAATGGCTTCTTTGACTTTCAATGGCACAACTTTGGTCCTCATGTTGATAAACAGCAATAAAAGTTTCCAAAGGTGATGGAACGGCTGGAGGAAAGACTAGGTGCTGAGAGCTCTCTTTTACCTGCATTAAGGAGGCAATTAAACACACCTGAGCAATTATAAACACCTGTGAAGCCATGTGCCCCAAACATTAGGATTCCCTGAAATGGGAGAACTATGTATAAACATAGCTGTAATTTCTACATGGTGAAACCAAAATGTATAAAAATGCCCTTTAATAAAATCTGACAATGTGCACTTTAACCACATGTGATTTTTTTTATTACAAGTCTCAAATTGTGGAGTACAGAGGCAAATAAATAAATGATGGGTCTTTGTCCCAAACATTATGGAGGGCACTGTACATGGGGGTAAGACATGCAGACTCTGCCTGGGACTGGTGATGTCTGCATAGTTTGGAAGACGGCGCCCTGCTTCAATCATTTACGCTGGCTTTCTGTAGATACCTGATGAATGAACTCAACTTTCCCAATGCCATCCCGAAACCTCCCCCATTTTGAGAGGCCATGATCCGAGGATTTCTATGCATTGGTGGGTATACTAGTTTTTTTTCCAAGGAGACTTTGAAGGGATGTACCTGAACAGTTATTTCTGCCGAGCTGGTAATCTCCTGGAAGAAAGTATCTGTTTCGGGAGTCTGGCACTCGATGAATGTGAATGACATGGCCTACCCATCGAAGCCGGCTGGGTGTAAATGGTGCATCAGCATTGAGGATCTTGGCTTGAGAGAAAATGGTGACATTTGGTTTACTTATGCTGCCAATGGATATGAAGAATTTTGCAGAAATAGAAAATGGTACATAGTACATAGAAGAGTGCAGCACAGGAATGGGCCACTATCGTATCAGCCTCCACCACCACCCCTGGCAATGTGTTCCAGATCCCCACCGCTCTGTGTAAAAACTTGCCCCACACGTCTCCATTATATTTCCCCCTATCAACTTTTTGCTTTGCCCCCTAGCTTTGGGCATTTCCTCATTGCTTTTTGTTGGGTTTTTTCGTTTTAGAGATACAGCACGGAAACAGGCCCTTCGGCCCAACGAGTCCGCACCGACCAGCGATCCCCGGACAGTATCGGAAGATGGCGCTCCTGAGAGGCGACGTCATGGAGCTCTCAGAGTTAACCTGCTTTTTTGTTTGTTTCTTGTTGTTTTGTGCCATACTACGGTAACAGCATGGTCAGCAAACGGCGTCTATGACCGGGCGACCCTACTACGGCTGAGAGAGTGCAGTCCTTTTGGACATTTAGACCCGAGCATGTTTAACCCCTACCCCTACCCTGAGCTAATACGCTATGGCGACTCGACGCTAGGCCGACACGCGGACAACGACAGGCCCAGGCGGAGACGCGGCAGACGGGGAGGGGCCGAACGACGACTTCGGCGCTTGGTTAGCAGTGGAAGGTTAGCCCTCCCGGTCATACTGTTTGCTAACGTGCAGTCTCTGTCAAATAAGATGGATGAGCTCCATGCTCGGATCTCCACGCAGAGGGACTTACAGGACTACTCCATGCTGTGCTTCTGTGAAACATGGCTGGGGGAAAGGACACCCGACGAGGCGATAACACCAGACGGCTACACGGCCTTCAGGGAGGACCGGAGCGCAGCGGATAGCGGCAAGATCCGCGGCGGAGGAACGGCCGTCCTCGTCAAACAAACCTGGTGTACCGACTGTAAGCTTATTTCTAAATGTTGCTCTGAGAATGTGGAGTATCTAACTGTGAACCTACGGCCGTTTTATCTACCCAGAGAACTGCAATGTATTATTGTGAGTGTCGTGTACATTCCCCCTTCCGCCAAAGAAGAGGCTGCACTCAGGGAGCTACACGACATGATCAATGAGCATGAAAACAAATATCCTGATGCTGCTTTTATTATTCTGGGAGACTTTAATCATTGCGACCTCAAGAAAAACATACTAAAACTGTATCAGTTTGTGACTTTCCCAACTAGAGGAAATAAGATACTGGACCACTGCTACAGTAATATCAGAAATGCTTTTATAGCTGAACCAACACCCCACTTCGGCAAGTCTGACCACCTGGCAATTCGGCTCAAGCCCACCTACACCAAGAGGCTTAAGGCACAGCCAGTCACAGTCAAAACTGTTAACACCTGGACGGACAGTGCACAGGCTAGCCTGCAGGGATGTTTAGAGGCTACAGACTGGAACATCTTTAAGGTGGCCACAGATGACATTCATGAATACACAGAGGCTGTGAGTGACTACATCAGCTGGTGTACATCTAAATGTGCCCCTCCCAGAACTGTGCATGTGTTTCCAAACCAGAAACCTTGGTTCAATGGAAACATAAAACAGAAGATCAGGAAAAGGCAGGAAGCTTTTAAGTCAGGTGATCAAGGGGAGTACAAGAAAGCCCGGTACGAGCTACAGAAGTCCATCAGAGCTGCAAAGAGGGCTTGTTCCCAAAAACTTGAAAGCTTTTACCTAAGTAACAACACACGCAGTATGTGGCAGGGAATCCAAGCAGTCACAAACTACAAGAAAACAGTACCAACCACAGACCCCCAGGATGTCACCCTCCCAGACAGCCTTAATACCTTCTACACCAGGTTTGACAGACTGAACACAGACACCCCCTCAAAAGCCCCCTGCAACCCCACGGACACTGTCTTTCAGGTGACACCCACACAGGTCCTGAAAGCTCTGAGGCAGGTGAACCCCCACAAGGCTGTGGGACCAGATGGCGTCCCTCCTAAAGTTCTGAAGGCCTGTGCAGAACAACTCACTGGAGTGTATGTAGACATCTTCAATCTGTCTTTAAACCAAGCAGTGGTCCCCTGTATTTTTAAATTTTCCACCATCGTACCAGTTCCAAAAAAACCAAATCCATCCACCCTGAATGACTTCAGGCCAGTGGCACTCACGCCAGTTGCCATGAAGTGTCTAGAAAAACTGGTTCTCACACATATCAATCACATGGTCCCGGGCACGATCGACCCCCTCCAGTTCGCCTACCACCCCAACCGCTCAGTGGACGACGCAGTGGCCATTGCTCTACACCACATCCTGCAACATCTGGACAGCAGAGGAACATACGTCAGAACGCTGTTCCTGGATTACAGTTCGGCTTTTAATACCATTCGCCCGGGCAGGCTGACTGAGAAGCTGACAGACCTCGGCGTCCCGACTCCCACCTGCAACTGGATCTTGGATTTCCTGACTGAAAGACCACAGGTGGTGAGGATGGGAAGGAGGGTGTCTGCAGAGCTCACCGTCAGCACAGGATCACCACAAGGCTACTGTCTCAGTCCCAAACTTTTCACCCTGTACACACACGACTGTGTCTCCACCCAGGAAAATACCATCATTATTAAGTATGCGGATGATACCACCATCCTAGGCCTCATCAAGGGGGGGGACGAGTCGGGCTACAGGAATCTGGTGAACGACATTCTTGCCTATGGTGAGGTGAACGACCTAAGCCTCAACACAGACAAGACAAGAGAAATAATAATGGACTTCAGAAAAAATCCACCCCCCCCCTGCAGCCCCTCATCATCAAGGGGACTGTGGTGGAGAGGGCTGACAGTTACAGATACCTGGGATTACAAGTAACATCAGATCTGAACTGGACTTTGAACACTGTTGCAACAGTGAAAAAAGCCCAGCAGAGACTGTACTTCATCAAGCTGCTCAGAAAAGCTGGTCTGCACTGTCGCCCTCTCACCCAGGTCTACAAAGGACTGATAGAGAGCATCCTCACCACAGGCATCACGGTGTGGTATGGAAACACCACATAGACAGAGAGGAAGGCTCTGCAAAGAGTCATAAAGACTGCAGAGAGGATTATCAGAACGGAACTTCCCTCCATGGAAACAATCTACACACAGCGCTGTCAAAAAAGAGCAGAGAGAATCATCAGAGACACACTACATCCAGCTCACTCCCTGCTCAAACACAAAAACTGCACATACAACCTCAGGCACAGACGAGCGGACAGCATCGTCACAAACAGAACACGCTTTTTCAAGAGTTTCTTCCCTGCCACAGTGAGACTCTTGGCTAAAACAAAATGAACTGATGCCCTGATCCACCTCATAATATATAGGGTTTTAGGCACTTTTCTTTTATATTTCTAGAGAAGTATATGTTTTTATAGATTATGTGTTTTTCTGTGTGTCTATTTAACTCGACTTGACTTGACTGAACAACCGCACAAGAGTTTCTATGTGTATAAGCACAAATGGCAAATAAAGTTTTTGATTTGATTTGAACACCACCTTACACACACTAGGGACAATTTATACTTTATACCAAGCCAATTAACCTACAAACCTGTATGTCTTTTGGAGTGTGGGAGGAAACTGAAGATCTCGGAGCAAAACCCACGTGGTCACAGAGAGAACGTACAAACCTTGTACAGACGGTACTCGTAGTCGGGATCGATCCCGGGTCTCTGGCGCTGAAACCACTGTAAGGCAGCAACTCTACTGCTGCACCACCGGGCCGTCGACGGAAAAAGGTTCTGACTGTCTACCCTATCTATGCCTCTCATAATTTTATACACTTCTATCAAGACTCCCCTCAGCCTCTGACAGTTCAGAGAAAAAAAATCCAAGTCTATCCAAGCTCTCCCTGTAGCTGAAACCCTCTAATCTGGCAGCATTCTGGTAAACCTCTGCACTGCTTCCAAAGCCTCCACATCATTCCTGAAGTGATGCAACCAAAACTGCATGCAGTACTATAAATGCTGCCTAAATAAAATCCTATAGAGCTGCATCATAACATAGCATTGAAGGCAAGCATACTGTACACCTTCTGTACCTATGCTGCCACCTAAAGTGAGCTATGAACTTGGACTCTGAGATCTCTCAATGTTGTTCAGGGTCTTACCATTGACTGTTTACTTTCCCCTTTCATTCAACCTCCCAAAGTGCAACACCTCACACTTGCTCTGGTGAAGTGACAAAAAGTGCAAACTCCATCAGCCATTTCTCCGCTCATTTTTGCAGCTGATCTACATCCCACTGTATCAACTGACAGCCTTCCTCACTGTCTGCAACTCTTATCATTTTGGTGCCGTCAGCAAGCCATCAACATTAACATCCAGGTCATTTATATATATCACAAACTGCTGAGGTTCCAGCACAGATCCCTCATGGTTCTCCAACCAGAGTATCTATCTTCCACCACAACCTTCTGTCTTCTATGAATAAGGCAGTTCTGAATCCATACAACGGCCATGGAACTAGTGTGTGGGTGATCAATGGTTGGCAGGGACTCAGTGGGCCAAAGGGCCTGTTTCCGCACAGTAGCTCTAAACTAAAGTCATCGTGAATACTGCACATCTTAATCTTCTGGAGTTTCTGGATTAGCCTAATCTACTCTGACTCCTACATGTCATCTGTGGATTTACCCAATAACAACTGATCCCAATCTTCCCTCCTTAGCTCCTACCTAATGACATTGTAATCTGATCAATTAAATACCTTCCCCAACATCCAGAACTGTCCCTATTCAAAACAATCTAAACATTTCTGGAGATAGTTTTGGTGCTTTCTCTCCAGTGCTTTGAGGTGCCCACTGTAGATAATCCACATCTCAGAAGCACATGGAAGAGCAGGGATCCCCTTTGCCCAGTCAGCTATGTACCTTGTGCAGGCTTCATAACTGCAATGCTCCATCCCCGGTTACGTGTTGGTTGGTCCCTCTGTATCCTCTCCTGTCCATTTACACCCTTCCTGTCATGTGGCAACCACCCAGCTAACCTACCCAATTATCAGTGGCCAATTAACCTACCTACTCACACAAGGCGCCCAGAAGAAACTCACACAAGGATGATCAAACCACACAAACTGCACCAGTTTGGATTGAACCTGGTTCTCTGGGGCTGGGAAGCAGAACTTCTATCTGTTGTGTAGGGAGGAACTGCAGATGCTGGTTTAAACCCAAGATAGACACATAAAGCTGGAGTAACTCAGCGGGACAGGCAGCATCTCTGGAGAGAAGGAATCAGTCGAGACCCTTTTGGTCAAGACCCTTCTTCAAACTAGTCAAGGGAAAGGGAAATGAGAGATATGGATGATGATGTAGAGATAAAGAACAATGAATGAAAAATCTGCAAAAAAGTAACGATGATAAAGGAAACAAGCCATTGTTAGCTGTTGGGTGAAAATGAGAAGCTGGTGCGACTTGGGTGGGGGAGGGATGGAGAGAGAGGGAATGCTGGAGTTACTTAAAAGTTAGAGAAATCAGTACTCATACCACTGGGATGTAAGCTGCCCAAGCGAAATATGAGCTACTGCTCCTCCAATTTGCGTTTAGCCTCACTCTGACAATGGAGATGACCAAAGACAGAAAGGTTATTGTGGGAATGGGAAGGAGAATTAAAGTGTTTAGCAATTGGGAGATCAGGTAGGTCCATGTGGACTGAGCCAAGGTATTCAGCGAAACGATCGCCCAGTTTAAGTTCATTCTTGCCGATGTATGAGTCCACATCTTGAACAACGGATACCGTAGATGAGTTTGGAGGAGGTGCAAGTGAACCTCTGCCTAACCTGAAAGGACTGCCAGGGTCCCTGGACAGAGTCGAGGGAGGAGGTATAGGGACACGTGTTGCATCTCCTGCAGTTGCAGGGGAAGGTACCTGTGGAGGAGGTGGTTTGGGTGAGAAGGGATGAGTTAGCCAGGGAGTTGCGGAGGGAACGGTCTCTGCGGAAGGCGGAAAGGGGTGGAGATGGGAAGATGTGACTAGTGGTGGGATACCGTTGGAGGTGGTGGAAAGGTCTGAGGATTATGTGTTGTATGCGACGGCTGATGGGGTGAAAGGTAAGGACTAGGGGGATTCTGTCTCTGTTGCGACTAGGGGGAGGGGGAGCCTCATCTATGATGGGAGAGGGAAACCCCCATTTCCTAAAGAATAAGGACATCTCGGATGTCCTGGTATGGAACACCTCGTCTTGGGCGCAGATGCGGCGTAGGAGGAATTGGGAGTAGGGGAATAGAGTCTTTGCAGGAAGCAGGGTGGAAAGAAGTGTAGTCGAGATAGTTGTGGGAGTCAGTGGGTTTGTAACAGATGTCAATCGATAGTCTATCTCCTGTGATGGAGACTGTGGGATCAAGACAGGGGAGGGAGGTGTCATAGATTTTGAGTGCAGGATGATTATTGGTGGTGAAGTTGTAGTCCATGAGTTCTGCATTGGTGCAGGAGGTAGCACCGATGCAGTCGTCAATGTAACGGAGATAAAGTTCGGGATAGGGCTTCTATCTGCTGTGCCACTGTAAGTTGCACCATAGACTTCCTGCTCTTATATTCTTTGTCCCAGTTAATAAAGGCGAGCATCCCATGTGCCTTCTTCACCACCTTATCTGTCTTTGCTGCCTCCTCGAGGGATTCTTGGATGAACGATCAGGATGATACCCACAGGGAGATTGTACAAACAGCACCAATGGTGAGATGGAGCCATTAGACAATGACTGTGCCTGTGTTGACAAAGTGCTGCCCATCCATCACAAACTGTGCCTGAGAGACCATTTACATCTGGCCGGCACAAGTTCTGTTTTAAGTTGGAATCACAGATGTAAACATGTTTGAAGAAAGACATAATTATCGCTGTCTCCTCATCTGTGTGCCACGTTGAAAATAGTACTTTGACATGGAATCTTCTTCTTCCTCTTCTTGCGAATGAAACATAAATAAACCAAAGGAATAGTTAGATCTCAAGCCGGGTGTTGAGCAGCCAGGTTGTTGTCTCTGCGTCAATGTCTGCCAGGTCCTGAGCTCCATTTGGTGGGTGGTAGAGCGGGCACCCAGAGAAGACATGGTTGGCTGTCTGTTCTGCTCCGCATTCACAGGCTGGGCTCTGGCGGAGCCCCCATCACCACTTGCTGGCATTGAAACGCCCAACTCCAGTACCAAGTCTGTTGAGCTTCACCCATGCTCCTCTGGGGAGCTCAGACCCTGGACAGCTTTTATCTGGTAAAGAGATGTAGCTGTGTAATGGAGACGAGGTTGCCTTCCACTCCTGTGACCACTTGGTGGCTATCCAGTGTGGTTTTGTCTCAGTTGGCTGGATGGATGCTAGGAGTTGTTTTCCATGTGGAGCAAAGGGGTGACGGGACTTCAGTTGGGGTGGCCTCTGCTCCCTGCTGATAGCCTGATGGAGGAGGTGATCGAGATAGTGCCAGAGTTGCTGCTTGCCTTTGGATCCCTGCAGGCGGAATGCCTGCAAGTAAAGGGAGCTGCTCGACTGGAGCAAGGTGCTGTTCAGGCTCGTGTCTACCAGGCTAGTATGTCTACCAGGCTAGTATGTCTGCTTCTACCCCATACTGGTGTGCAGTACTCAGCTGGAGCATACGCAAGAGCTAAGGCAGAGGTGCGAAGAGTTGATGGACTGGCTCCCCAACTTGTTCCTGCCAGGCATCGGATGAGGCCGCTACATGCCATGACCTTGTCGCGGAGACCAGCCAGGTGTTGATGAAATGCAAGCGACCTGTCCAGCTTTACGCCAAGGTAAGTGGGTGTTTGTTGGAAGTCCAAGCGCCTGTTGTTAACGAAGACAGCTAGCTCTCACTTAGCTTCCTTGTTGTTTAGATGGACTGCTGTTGACACTGTTTTGCCTTCGCTCAGCTTTAGACGCCATTGTCATAGGTATACTGCCGAAGTCCCCATGTCTTGACTCAAGGAGCTTTCGATTGTCTTCCACTCTTTGTGTCTCATCAGGATGGCTAGATCGTCAGCATACCCATATTTTCCAGCGATGGTCTCTGGGAGGTCATGGATGGACATGGCATGGAATGATAGGAGCTATTATTAAACCAAAGTCTATTTTTGGGTCGAGATCCTTCATCAGACTGGCGAGTCATAATCCCATCAAATCTTATCTCCAAACTCCTGGACCATAGAATCAGCATTCCCCTCTGCCACTGGATCCTCGACTTTATGACTCGCAGTCCAGAATCAATGAGAATAGGTGACAACGCATCCTCCACAATAACTCTCAACAGAGATGCATTCTAAGTTCCCTACTATACTCCCTATACACTCATAACCACGCTGCAACATTCAGCTCAACCTCCATCTACAAGTTTGCAGACGACAACACTGTGGTGTGTCAGATATTGAATAAGGACAAGATGGAGTGCAGGAAAGAGACAGGGAACTTGGAACATGGTGTCAGGACAATAACCTCTCTGTTAATGTCAGCAGGATGAAGCGGCTAGTTATTGACTTCGGGAAGTGTGGTGGAAACCATGCCTCAATCAGCATCAATGGTGCTGAAGGTAGACACAAAATGCTGGAGTAACTAGGCAGCATCTCTGGAGAGAAGGAAGGGGTGACGTTTCGGGTCGAGACCCTTCTTCAGACTGATGTCAGGGGAGTGGGCGGGACAGAGATAGAATGTAGTCGGAGACAGTAAGACTGGTGGGAGAACTGGGAAGGGGGAGGGGATGGAGAGAGAGGGAAAGCAAGGGCTATTTGAAGTTAGAGAAGTCAATGGTGTGAAGTGGAAATGGTTGAGAGCTTCAGGTTCCTTGGCGTAAATGTTACCAATGATCTATCGTGGACAACCACATTGACACGACAGCTAAGAAAGCACATCAGCACCTCTACATCCTCAGGAGACGGAGGAAACTTGGCATGTCTCCAGTGACTCTTACAAACTTCCACAGATGCACCGTGGAGCATACTGTGGGCTTGGATCACAGCTTGGTTTGTTAACAGCTCTGTCCATACTGCAAGAAGTACGAGTTGTGAATGCAGTCAGTCCATCACACAGACCTGACTCCCCACCCTTGGCTCCATCTACACTTCACACAGACTTGGAAAAGCGGCCAACATAATTAAAGACATGTCTCACTCGTCATTCCTTCTTAACGCCGCTACCGTTGGGCAGAAGCTTGAAAGTGTGCACCACCAGACACAAGGACACATCGTCCCCTCTGTTATCAGACTTGGCAACAGTTCTTCCATAAGCTAGGATAGTGTCCCATTCACCTCTACCTCATTGTGGACATTGGACTTTGTCCCTGAAACTCATGTGCTACAATGCTGAGAACTATATTCTATACTCTGTATCTTTCCTTTCTACCTATTGTACTCGAGTTTGGCTTGATTATATTTATGTATAGTGTTATCTGATTTGATTAGCTTGAAAAACAGAGCGTTTCCTCAGTGCACGTGACAATAGTAAATCTAAACACAGAACTCCTGTCAGAGGGAGGAGGAGAGCATCTCTGAATTGGGCATACTTTGAGATTTCACATGGAACAGTAAAACCTGGTCTCCCGATCTGAAATGTCTGTCCATTGCGTTCATCAATGCTGCCAGACCAGATGGGTTCCTCCAACACTTTTGTATTTGTTGATAGTATATGGAGTTATTATATGGAGTATTCAACAGAGTAGATGATAGCAAACATTTCCCCACGATATAGCTATCTAAAACTAGCGGGCCAAAGATAGACACGAAAAGCTGGAGTAACTCAGCGGGTCAGACAGCATCTCTGGAGAAAAGGAATGTGATGTTTCAGGTCTTGACCTTTCTTCAGACTGAAGAAGTCTGAAGTGTGAAGAAGGGTCCCGACCCAAAACGTCACCCATTCCTTCTCTCCAGAGATGCTGCCTGTCCCGCTGAGTTACTCCAGCTTTGTGTCTATCTTCGGCTTAAACCAGCATCCTTCGTACACACGGAATGTGTTAATAATTTGTGCATCAACTAGTAGAATAGGTGGGTGGAAAGGAAGAGACAAAAAATATCTTATCCTTGCTTGCTATGATTCCGTGATTCCACGCTTTTCCGTGATTCCACGCTTTGATTGGTTCATACTTCACTAAATCAGCACAGGGTAGCAATATGGCACAACTAGCAGCCTCAGCAGCATCACAAGTTCAATCCTGACCAGTGCTGCCTGTGTGGAGTAAGCTCGTCTCCCTGTAATTAGCCAGTGGCTCCTCCCAATTTACTTTCAGTTTCATTGTCTGATCTTGTCATGCTCCTTAGGACTGACTTCTACAATAGAGGTACAGGCATGATGCACAAAACTGAGTGGGATTTGGATTATATAATCAATGCCAACATTGCCAGCAAGCTCAGAGAAACTGTCCTTAGTTGATGCTTTGAAGCAGGCTCGCTCTGCTGTGTATTTGAACATTTTGAGGATGGCAGAGCCACACTGTTGCAGGCTTCTGTAAAGAACTCCAACCTCTTACCCTGCAGACACAGAATCTACTGCTGTCTCAGTCAATCTTGACAGCCAGGTGTTCGATGGAGTTGAATTTGGGGAATCTTGAGAAATTGTGGGAAAATGTGACTACGGGTATTTCTGAATTAATCTCTGCCACATCTCGCTGAATGACATTTCAAACTGCGTGCCAAATCATGATTGATTTAGCAAACTTTTTGGTCCTTAACACGGATTCCTAAAAAACATAAACTACAAACTTTAGGGGCGGCATGATGGCACATCAGTAGAGTTGCTGCCTTAAAGCGTCAGAGACCCAGGTTCGATCCTGACCACGGGTGCTGTCTGTACGGAGTATGCATGTTCTCCCTGTGACCGCGTGGTTTTTCACCGAGATCTTCGGTTTCCTCCCAGCTTCCAAGACACACAGGTTTGTAGGTTAATTGGCTTGGTGAATTTTGTTAAAAATTGTCCCTTGTGTGTGTGTGTGTGTGTGTGTGTGTGTAGGATAGTGCTAATGTGCGGGGATCACTGGTTGGCACGGAGTTGGTCAAGTCAAGTTTATTTGTCACATACACATACAAGATATGCAGTGAAATGAAAGTGGCAATTTCCTGCGGATTGTGCAAAAACAACAGAACAGAGTAGAACAGAACCAGTATTTACATGTTAGAATAAAATAAAAAAAGGCACAACACAACAGTAAATTAGTCCCTGGAGAGATACATGTGGGAAGAAACTCCGTCTCATCCTCTCTGTTTTCACAGCGTGACAGCGGAGGCGCTTGCCTGGAACAGTCAGCTGCTGGGGTGGTAGGGGTCCTTCATTATCTTGCTGGCTCTGGATCTGTACCTCCTGGTGTATAGGCCTGCAGGGGGGTGAGTGTAGTTCCCATAGTGCAGGGCCTGTTTCCACTAAACCACAAACTTCTATCTTACTTTCCACTTACCTTGTGTGTACAATCCACGTAAAATATGAAGTGTGATTTTTACTTCCAGGTTTAATCTGGTGATTGGATCTTCAGCCAGTTTGCTACAACTCCAAATTGCCAGACAATTAAGGCTTGCTTGTTGGGAATCTTTGATGGATCAGCTAGTGGTAATTTTGGAAGGCAGCCAGGGCTGTAGAATCATACTCCCAAGAATTTCTTAACTTCAGAAAAATAATCTGTAGAAAATTGATACATTGGCTCTGGGATATTTCTTTACTGCCATGAATTTTAAATAAAATAGACACTGTTGGTTGCAAGATCTTTTAGACAATAGACAATAGGTGCAGGAGTAGGCCATTCGGCCCTTCCACCATTCAATGTGATCATCCCCAATCAGTACCCCGTTCCTGCCTTCTCCCCATATCCCCTGAATCTAGCTCTCTCTTGAAAGTATCCAGAGAACCGGCCTCCACCGCCCTCTGAGGCAGAGAATTCCACAGACTCACAACTCTGTGTGAAAAAGTGTTTTCTCATCTCCGTTGTTAATGGCTTACCCATTATTCTTAAACTGTGGCCCCTGGTTCTGGACTCCCGAACATCGGGAACATGTTTCCTGCCTCTAGCGTGTCTAAACCCTTAACAATCTTATACGTTTCAATAAGATTCCCTCTCATCCTTCTAAACTCCAGAGTGTACAAACCCAGCCGCTCCATTGCCTCATCATATGATAGTCCCGCCATCCTGGGAATTAACCTTGTAAACCTACGCTGCACTCCCTCAATAGCAAGAATGTCCTTCCTCAAATTAGGGGACCAAAACTGCACACAATACTCCAGCTGTGGTTTCTGTTTGTACACATGATCAAGGCTTATTGCTACTGGTTTCTGACAGCCAAGCCCTTTGTTTCATAGTAGGTTCCTAGATAGCCAAATACTATTACCCCCCACCCATTAAATACACAACTGACGCAGCAGGGAATGTGATCTATCAGCTGTCAGCTCAGCTATGGTATGCGCTACTTCAATAAACAAAACTTGATTTCATCTCTCGCTCCATGCAATTGTACAAGTAAATCTGTTGGATGGAAACCAATTTAGGGTCGGGGTTAGATGAACAGGGACTCCCCAGCTGTCTGAGTAGTTCATAGTGCAAATACACATCAAGACTTCAATAAAAAGGGCTATAGAACTATCGTGGCTGTGCTTTGGACTACAAACTGAACTGTGGACGCTGGTTTAAACCGAAGATAGACACAAAAAGCTGGAGTAACTCAGCGGGTCAGACAGCAACTCTGGAAAAAAGGAATAGCTGACGTTTCGGATCGAGGGGATTCACATCCCGAAACATCACCTATTCCTTTTCTCCAGAGATGCTCAGTTACTCCAGCTTTTCTTCTTATCTTGAGAATAAGTTATGTTTAAAATTAAACAGAGTCAAAGTAATAAGTTGTTGTAACATATTATCCTGACGAATATATTTAAAGAACAAAATGCCACTATTTTATTTATCCCCAAAATTAAAAGTAACATTTTAATATAAAAGAGGGAGAAATATCAAGCAGGATTTCATTTATTCACTCAGTTATATGATAATTTTAAGACATCTGATGCATTCTGACCTAATCACCAACTATTGTAGTTATAATCCAGTGGTATGAACATTGAATTTTTCAATTTTTGGGCATCTCGAATCTGGTCTTGCACCAATTCTTTCCTCTGGTTTCACAATTCATCAATCCTTTTATCACACACCTTTTGTTTTTCCATCTCTGGCCTTTGTCCAACGATCTGATCCCCCCTCACCTGTGTCCACATATTACCTGGCACGCTTTGTCCTGCCTCTTCTCTCTTCCAGCTTTACCACCCCCCATAATCTGCCTGGAGGGTTCTGACCTGAAACGTTACCGACCAACGTCTCCAGAGATGCTGTCAGACTCACTGAATTACTCCAGCACTTTGTGTGTCCTTTATTGTAAACCAGCATCTGCAGTTCCTGGTTTCTACATTGTACAAATTGACATTCTAGATGCACTGCCTGCTTGTGTTGTACATTAGAATAAAATCATTCAGCCATGAATACGAATATCAATGCAATGAGCAAGCTTATAGATAAATTATTTCGATTTATAAACCCAATACCAATTGTGGTCAATGGATGTTTTTAAGGCAGAGATCGGCAGATTCTTCATTAGTACGGGTGTCAGGGGTTATGGGGCAAAGGCAGGAGAATGGGGTTGAGAGGGAGAGATAGATCAGTCATGATTGAATGGCGGAGTTGACTTGATGGGCTAAATGTCCTAATCCTGCTCCTAGAATTGACGAGTCAAGAGCAGTGATTTTGAAATTAGGAGACAATGGAAGCATAGTTCCTAGGCCTGTCCCACTTGGCCATCATTTACGCGTCACGACGCACGCGACGTCACACGCACGTGATTGCCGCATGGTGCGCATTACGCGCGTGATGACATAGGCAGTGACGCGCGGCGTCACAGGATTTTGTGATGTACAAAATCTTCGTGCGCCATCTGCGTGACACGCAAATGACGGCCAAGTGGGACAGGCCCTTAACTAATTATTCATGTTAGGAACAGTGGTAAGCACATGAATTTTGAACAGGAAGCAGAAGTGACTAAATTATATTTAAATATCCAAGAACAAAGTAGAAAAGTGTAGGTATTCAAGTATGATTCCTTAAAATTCTGCATTATCTTACGTGTGTGTGTGTGGTGCTTTAA
The DNA here is from genome assembly GCA_038087875.1 of Malacoraja senta. Lineage (NCBI taxonomy): Eukaryota > Metazoa > Chordata > Chondrichthyes > Rajiformes > Rajidae > Malacoraja > Malacoraja senta. The sequence continues at coordinate 52,243,942 of CM075983.1, read as the reverse complement.
CCCAGAGAAAATCATACCCAGAGCAACTTGTTTCCTTTGACTCCATTCCCTCTGAATTCTGCTGGTACGAGTGAACCAATGTTCCATGGGTGCTGGGCAACGTTCATGCGTGAACTTCAATGGCAGCTTGTCTGTCCGCCACATTGTCAGGAAGGGAGCAGTAGTAGTGTTCTAGCTTTCATTTACCACTTGAAGTTGATTCACTACAAAGAGCGCAACGTCAATTTTAGGATTTCATGTTCCCATCCCCATTCTGGACTTCCATCACCTTCGGATGTTTGTCGATTAAGTGACAGGATCGGTTAAATTGGTGCAATTTTAATACCTGCAATAAGCAAAAGTAACATGTACACTGATGTTGAACCTTCTTTGGCATCGATCCCCCTCTGGGAGACTGGATGTCCCAGAGGGGGATCGATGCCAAAGAAGGTTTAACATCACGTAAATGTTACTTATCGTCCCACTTTGACCCCAGCAGGGACATGGGGCGTCCCACGCAGTCCGCTGCAGGGGACAACGTTGTTGCATTTTGTTTTACAGGGGTACACATCACAAATTCAGATTCTTTGAACTGTACATTAAGTGTAGAAAGCAAGATGTTTCTAGTTTAGTTTAGAGATACTTTCGAGATACAGCATGGATAGCCCACCGAGTCCGCACCGACCAGCGATCCCCGCACATTAACACTATCCTCGGGACAATTTTTCATTTGTACCAAGCCAATTAACCTACAAACCTGTACGACTTTGGAGTGTGGGAAGAAACCTAAGATCCCGGAGAAAACCCACGCAGGTCACGGGGAGAACGTGAAAACTCTGTAGACAGCAGCCATAGTCAGGATCGAACCAGGGTCTCTGCCGTTGTAGGGCAGCAACTCTACAATATATAAAAATTGCCTATATAAAATCCATTTGCCACAACTTTTATAAAATCCATTTGCCAACACATTATATAGTCTGCGCCCCGAGCCTCAAGGTCGGGTTGGAGCCTCGAACGGAGTTGGGCAGAGGATAGAGCCTCCTGGTCGAGACATGAGAACAAAGGGGGACCCAGACTGCAGGGGGCGCCGAGAACAAAGGGGGAGCCGGCGTGGGAGGCTGAAGAAGGGATGAGTACTTATTTCTAACTTTGTTGGCGCCTTTGTGTACTTTGTATGCAAAAAACAAAGAATGTCCCTGCACCTAGCGAGGTACAAGTGATAATAAAGTGTCATCATCATCAAGAGGAACCTCTGCATCAAATGAAAACAGTAACTACCAGCAGTTATGCTGAAACTGGTTTTATTTACACATATCCATGGGGTGGAGAAGATTCACCTTTTAATTCCACAGGAACATTTTACATAACTGGTTGCCACAACACAGGCTTAAACTAAAGGGAAATGGCTATCAGCAGTCAAAATGCTTGATAATAAATAGATTTATATTTGTTATTTTACAAAAATCCAACAATCAAAGACATTCAGATAAGATGCCAATATAGAGTTCAGTTTGTGTGCATGCAAACTGTAGTTGAGGAGCAAAATTGCCCAAATGGCTATAATCATTTCCACAGATGGCAATATTTTGTCCTTTTGTATACTACAAATGGAATAAAAGTGACTTCTGAAACATCAAATCTTTGGCAGTCCAGATTCATCCTTCTAATAACATGTGGCCATGCATCCCATTGAGTTGATGCTGCTCTCAAGAGTATTCCCATCAGAAACTCACCAATTTACTTCCCTACAACTTATTTTCTCTTACATGCCCATCAGCTCCCTTCTAATTTTCCACTACCTATCTACACTTGGCGTGATCTACAGGATGCATTTTCAGTGTGGACCCCCAGTATATTGTTGGGATGCAGGGGCCACAGGGAGAACATGCAAACCGCAGACAGGCAGCATCCATGTTCAGGTTTGAACCCAGGTTGCCAGGAGGTGCAAGCCAGCAGAACTAACTGCTGCACCATTGCAATTGCCCTTCCTGTTCAACGCACTGCATGGCAAACACCAGATTGCACTCTGCAGCTTCTTATTTTCCCAAGTGGACACTTGGACATTGTGGCCAAAAATATTCTAACCTGTGTAGGATGCAGATGCTGGTTTATACCGAAGGTAGACACAAAATGCTGGAGTAACTCAGGGGGACAGGCAGCATCTCTGCCTATCCCGCAGAGGTACACCAGCATTTTGTGTGAATGTTCTAACCTAGTTTGCTTATTGCAATTCAATCAGTTGCTTCCTACACGGGATTCTCCAAGCAAAGCCTGTGACCTTTGCACCAATCATGTCCGCCTGGATTGCATTTGGGAAACCAAGGGGCAATAAGCACAGGACTAAGTGAGTTCTATAATATTCAGAGCAAAGGGATATATTGTAAATAACAATGACCTTCAATAGGATTAAAAAAAAATCCCACTATCAAAAGAAAGCAAAGGATGAAATTCTTTTGAATTATCTCACTAAAATTCAGCGATGAATTAGTTGATGCAGTGTGAAAATGGTTGAAGCACATAGAATTGACGGCGTCAAATATTGAAAAGCAGTCGGCGTCATCTGTAGCAACAATCTGTTTTTGTAAACACAAAGTGGAACAATGGCATTGCACCCAGTTATATATTTGGTAACTGTCAACTGGAAAACAGAGTTACAACCAACCTGAGAAGAAGTACGTTTTTTTCTCTTCTGGAAACTCAGTAATGTTAGTGTGACTTTCCGATGGATGGGGTTTTAATCACCATCAGGTGGCTTCTGATAACAGCCCAACAGATCAAGCCTCTCTTGCTCAGTACATCACTTCCAGCAGGGATCACCAGGTAATGTTCAGAAGCTGATCATTTTTGCTTCTCAACCCAAAAGATACTTGTGTAACATAACAACCAGCTCAGAAATGCAACGCAGTGAGCAGTTTAAAACCAGAAACCTCAAAACATTCACCATAACATCACAATGAATTGTCTACCTCATCCTCCCATTTAAAAACATTAAATAAAGAACTTTTCAAAATGTACAGCAGTTTACAGCAAGTGATTCACCACAAACATTTTGAAATCGATTGTATATATGGATGTTTAGAATGTCGCTCTGAAGAATCAGCTTTCAGAAAGATACACCCTCACATACTTTATTTTATACCTGGATATATATATTAAAAAAACATTGAATCATACTGCTGTTTTACTAGTCCCTGACCTATTTCATTCCAATGTGCAATTATAAATTTCCAACATTTAAATTTCATGAAACATTTTACATCAGCTACTCCTTCAAATATTCTGGAAGGTAGAGGATGGGCAAAGAAGGGTTCCATTCACTAATGAACCAAACAGCAATGGACAATGTCTGGGCGGACTTTATAGTGGGCTCAATTAGTATTAGTGGCTAAAATCTTATATAAGCTGTTCAGAATTGTGGCTCATTAAACAGATGCCAAATATTTCATTCTTGGCATGAATCGTCTCTGGAGCATCCTCAGTGAAAACCTACTGCTGGTGAATTGGCTTTAACCAACCACAAAACCAGATGCTGGTAGTATTCTTTTAGAAATGTTAAAGGCAGCAAGGATGTATTTGTAAAACACACAACTTTTATCGAGCTCACAACACTAATAAACTATCTTGCAACTGGGGTTTTCCTCCCTTTCCCACATTGTTTCTCGCAAATCTACCGTTGGAGAAACAATGGTTGTTGTGTCAAAGTTTCATTTCCCATTCGTGTGTAACTGAGGGGAGGGGAGTGACGAATCTTCGTGACTACATCCGACATGGATGGGAACAACAGATGTAAAATTCACAGTATTGTGAGGAAACTGCCAGAGCATTTCTGGGGCAAAGCAGCAAGCCAGATGCAAGAAAGGACATTTGCTTTCACAAATGTTTGCCCATGTCACTACTCTCGATAGCAAGGATATGCTCGCTTAACAATGAAATGCGTTAACCACTTGACATAGGGGTGCTTCCTGAGGGATGACTTGTTCTCAGATAATGCTCCATGGATGTCAGTGGCTTCTTCAAGTGGAAACTGAAGATCGGGAAGCAGGCTGTATGAAGGGGGGGGGGGGGGGGGGGAGCACGGCGCACACATGCAGCTTTCTCAGTGTCTACCAGTGCCGAACTATCAGCCAGCCTGGTTCTGTTAATCTGCTCATTTTCTTTTAATAGGGCTTTTTTTTTTTAACACAATCAATTGGTAATGAGTTGGTGCAAATCATTTATAAAATAAACAATTGTGTGGCTCAAGTAACATAACTGAACAAAGGTTAGGCGTTATGTAATGCATGAATCCAGAGACGGCATCAGATGGCAACACCGTGTTTTGTAGCTAGGCGACCTATGTATTCAAAAAAATTATGTGCAAAAACATCCAGCAATATTTTCTGTGGACTGGACGGACTGTTGTGGCGCAAGAACATAGGAAGTTAGTTGGGGCACACTCTGCCAGATGAAGGAAGGTCAGTGGGTATCTGGTTATTGCAGTGTTGTAAACTACAATAGCAGAAATATCATGAAGGCAACTAAAGCTGTTCACTGTTTGAATAAATATTTATCTGGGTCCTATTAAAAAAAAAAATCTCTGGTTATTGACTGGTATGTATAGCAGTTTTTTTTTGTAGTTCTAAGTAAAATCCTTCTTCAGCAAAGCTCCATACATTCACAAGATAGTTATAGTGCAAACATCACATCAAAATAAAACCTGGTGACTTCATCTAACTCGGGGACTTCAGGAGATCAAGATGCAGTCCCAAAAAAGTGTGTTGTCCGTCTTTGAGAATGTTTAAAAGGAAACGATTGAAGTTTTGTTTTCACCCAAAAAAAATATTTACACCAATAATTAACTCAAAACTTGCCTCCACCTCCAGCACACATGGTATAATCAGTGGTCCTTATTTAACGACAAGCACGAGAATGTAATAAATAAAAAGGTTCAAAAGCCAACACGCAAAAGGACAATGATCACCAACCAGCAGAAGGCAGGTACTACCTGGTATAACCTTGCTTGGTCAGACAGAATACATTGGGGGATAACAATTAACTAGAGCATTGTCCTTTTGGTTCAATTAATGTTTAAAGTGAGTCATTCATTCACTGGCTTTTAAATTATAGGTACACTACTCGGCAGGCACCAGAAAAGTATCATCCAGGCGTTTGGAGGGTTTATTTCCCTCCATACATCCTCTCAATATCATTGAGGTAGTGGTTCTTTAGTTCCTTCCGTTTTAGCTTGAAGGCATCCGTTACCAGCCCTGTTTCAGGCGTCCACGGCTCTGGGCTTAAACGCACCTTGATGGGGACTTCAAACTTCTCCAGTTTACCTGAGTGCACAAAGTTAGCAAAATCACATTATTCCTTTATCATGTATCTATACACTGCTATTGGCTCGATTGTAATCACGTATTGTCTTTCCGCTGACTGCATAGCATGCAACCAAAGCTTATCACTGTAGCTCAGCACACGTGACAATAAACTAAACTTATGTGAACTAAACTAATGGGGGTGTTTAATTCTCCATCTTTGCCAAATTCTCCCTGACACCAGCAATCACCAACTTGCACTTGAAGCAAGGGATGTCACACCACTGATCAACTTTCTCTTGCCCATCTTGAAATAATGAAAAATTGGCATCATCAGCAGCCATGCTTGACGACACCCTTCATCTACTTACATTTACTATCTCCTGAGCAGGGTATTAAACACAATCTGGATGTGCCAAAAGGCCACCAAGTGGGCATCTTAATTTTGATGCAATTGTCATCCCGTGGTTTGGTTCGGCAACTTGAGCGTCCAGGAGCGGAAAAGAATGCAGAAAGTTGTGACCAATGCCCAGGCCATCATTGGCTCTGACCTCCCCACCATCGAAGGGATCTATCGCAGTCGCTGTCTCAAAAAGGCTGCCAACATCATCAAGGACCCACACCATCCTGGCCACACACTCATCTCTCCGCTGCCAACAGGTAGAAGGTACAGGAGCCTGAAATCTGGTACATCCAGGTTCAGGAACAGCTTCTTCCCCACAGCCATCAGGCTATTAAACTCGCCATCAAACAAACTCTGAACTATGACAGCCTATTGCACTTTATCTGTTTATTTATGTGTATATATATGGTCTATGCTATATAGACACAGTGAACTGTTCTGTATTTATGCTTACAATACTGTGTTGTGCTGCAGCAAGCAAGAATTTCATTGTCCTATCTGGGACACATGACAATAAACTCTCTTGACTTGATCCCAACCGCAATGATAGTTATTTAAAGTTAGACTTTCGCTGGTTGTGCCACCTGCACCGTAGGAGCTGATGACCAAACATGTGGAACAAACACATTTCTGCTTCTTTTGAGTTTAAAATATTGATTGCGAATTCAAATTAAAAGCAAGTAAAAACAAACAAACAGGCTAATAACCATAAGACATAGGAGCAGAATTAGGCCGTTCGGCCCATCATGTCTGCTCCACCATTTCAGCATGGCTGATCTATTTTTTTCCTCTCAACCCCATTCTCTTGCCTTCGTCCCGTAACCGTTGACGCCTTTCACTGCATGGGCAACACTGCAGCTTCTCCAGTAACCGAGAGCCCGGCAGCCCCTGTACTCACTGGACACCGATGCCTCTTTGATCTCCCGAAGCACCTCCGCCTCCATCTTGCTGTCGTTACAAATATCCTCCCAGGTTCCCTGAACGCGTTTCTGCTCCGCCAGAGCAGTCAATTTCTTCTGGTTGGGCACCACAAAACTGATCACGTAGGATTGCTCGCTGTGAAGGAAGCAAGAACGTGACTTTATGTTCAATGATAAGGGCTGGAAATCAGAATTTGATTCCCACGATGCCTTCCCCCCCTTGATGCCCTCTGCAAGAGTCATAGAGTGACACAGCATGGAAACAGGCCCTCCGGCCCAACTTGCCCACACTGGCCAACAGGTCCCAGCTACACTAGTCCCACCTGCCCACGTTTGGTCCATATCCCTCCAAACCTGTCCTATTCATGTAAGAGTGGAAAGTGCCTGGAGGAAGCAGATCCAAAGTGTAGGAGCAAAATGCAAAGGCCATGCGGAATTGGTGTTTGTGTTTCAAGTAACGGGGCGCACCAGTTTAATAAATCGCCCGATACTTTAAACACCAACTTCGCATGGCCTTTCAATTTTGCTCCTACACATATGAACAGTTAAGAGGCACTTAAATAGACACATGACCAGGAAGGGAATCAAGGAATACAGATGATATGCATGCAGATGGAATTAGTTTGGATTGGCATCATGGTCAGTGGACACATGGGCCTGTTGTACCACTGTTCCATGTTCTAATGAAGTGATTGAGAGATTTACTAGCGTGTTAAGATTCCTACCAACTAGTACAAATAAACATGACCGCCTGTGTCCTGATTGCTAAAATCTTTACAACTTCAAAAGGATTCTTCCACTAACTGGTGATGGGAACATATTGCTTTGAATCATCCTCAGGATAATGAATAACCAGGAAGCTGTGGCCTCCATCAACACCACTATAAATAGGCAACCAGGTGCCAAAACTCCCCACCTCCTGCACTATTCCGAGGTGGTGCAGCTTAAATTAAACATTTTGCAAATGTTAGCAGGCATCCTATTCTGGTTGTCAAAATTAATTGGACACTACAGAGATCCCATAGACACAAATAACCCATGGTAAACTTTCAAACCCTGCTGACCGGTGAATTTCATTGGCTCACTGGGGAAAAAAAAAAGTAAGCTGCAGTTTTCAGAACCATAGATAACCAACCGGTATTGTTAATGTCCGCCGAGCTTCACAGCCGTGTATCTCTGGCTTCTTAAAATTTGTCTCCACTACTCCCCCCCCTCTCTTAAAGGACTTACATGACCTTTCCCATACACTGTGCTTTCACCGCCTTAATTACAGCGCCAACCTTCCTGTTCATCGCGGTGTGTCTATCACATTGGCTTTGCACCGTGTGAATTTCACTCAGACAGCGCTCCCCCATTTGCCCTGTCCCCCGCCTGCATAACGTGTGTGTGTGTGTGTGTGTGTGTTTAAGTGGGACAGGCCCATAACTTCAAGGTGAGTTGGTGAAAGGTTTATGGAGATAAATATGTTTGGATGAGAGCACACTGCCAGTGGAGGTGGCAGATAAGACAGCAACGTTTAAGAGGCTTTTAGCTAGACACATGCACAGGCAGGGAATAGTGGGTTACAGATCATGTGCAGGCAGATGGGATTAGTTCTTGTATGTTCTGTATGAAGGACCGTATTTAACATTTCCCTTTATTTTCATTAAACCCATTTTATATATATTAACCCCTTAATTCCATTTACTATCAGTCAATCTTCAAAAATGCAAAAAAAATCATGGAAACTTTTAACCGCCCGACGAAAAACAAAACATCATCATTAGTTAGTTTGCACGGTTACTGATTGCAACAGAAACCTATCCCTACCTGTTTGCATATGCACATATATTGTCAATGAGGGAACAGCTCTTCAAGGCAGATTCAACTTTGCCCAAAGACACATATTCTCCAGCTTGTAGCTTCACCAAGTCTTTCTTTCGATCTGGAAAATAGTTACATTACCCTAGAATTAGTTCAAGTAATGAAAGAGTACAAAATGATGGATTAGGATAATAGAAGCGGAAAGATGATATCCAGGCACTTATCTTCTTACAGGACGAAACATGATATTCAAACAGCAGAGCAAACATCAGACAAAGAACTGGAGTCATAGTCATACAGCGTGGAAATAGCCCTTGCGGCCCAACTTGCCCATATGCCCCATCTACACCAGTCTCACCTGCCTGCATTTGGCCCATATCCCTCTAAATCTGCCTGATCCACATACCTGTCTAAATGTTTCTTAAACGTTACAACAGTCCCTGCCTCAACTACCTCCTCCGGCAGCTTGTTCCATACACCCACCACCTTTTGCATTAAAAAGTTCCCCCTCAGGTTCCTATTAAATCTTTCCCCCCTCACTTTAAACCCATGACCTCTGGTTCATGATTCCCCTACTCTGGGCAAGAGACACTGCGTCTACCCGATCTATTCCTCTCACGATTTTGTACACCTCTATAAGATCACCCCTCGTCCTCTGAATTATCTGAATCTCGGGACAAGTTTACTGCTTTGGAAAGAAACCTTTTCATTAAAAGATGAAATTGAATATCTCTTGATGGTGTCTTCTGTTGCTCAACTTGTGGTATTGGGGACTCGCGTCCCATTCCAGACACTTGAGCACAATATTCCAGCAGAACATTTCACCACAGTACTGTCTGAATTATTTCAGACGTGCCATCTTTCTGGCGATACGTTATACTGTGGCCCTTCGTGTTCCCTTAGGCAGATATAAAGGATCCAATTACACAATTGCAAATTAGGACAACAAAAATATGCAGAGTTCGGTGGCTACTGTTTATTCTCCAATTTACATCACTACATGTAAATCATCTGGTTTCAGTCACATTGCTGTGTGTGTGGTCATCTGTTATGTGGTGACAGGTCGCAAAATGTCAGAATATACCAACTTGCAGCGATATCCCAGTCAATAAAAGACTCCTCTCAAATACAAAAATCTTTTCTGTAACGAGCGACTGGTGTCAGAGCAACTATCTTGCTCTCAACGTCAGTAAAATCACAGAACTGATTGTTGATTTTGCAAGAGGAAGGCAGAGGATCTACAAACCTGTATTATATGACAGGACAACAGAAGAGAGTCAAAATCTTCACATTCCTGGGTGTGTATTTCTATGAAAATCCTGTACCCAGCACATTGATGCAAAAAATAAAGAAAGCCCATCAATGCCTCTTCTTCTGTCGAAGATTCAGATGATTCGGTATGTTACCAAATACTCTTGAACTTCTACAAGTGTACAGTGGAGAGCACATTGACTGGTTGCATCACGGCCTGATATGGCAAATCGAATGCCCAGGAATAACGAAGATTGTATAGTGAACGCTGCCCAGCCCTTCAGGGATACTGACCTCCCCACCATCCATGGGATCTACCGGAGTCGCTGCATCAAAAAGGCAGGCAGCATCATCGGAGACACACACCAGCCTGGCCACACACTCATTTCACTCCTGCCATCGGCAAGGGGGGAGAGGAGCTTGAAAAGTAACGTTCAGGTTCTGAAGCAGCTTCTTCCCTGCAACCATCATGCTCTTATAGACTACAACCTCCAAATAGGCTCTGAACGACATTGAATTGGGGGAAATGTTTTTATCTTTGCATTATTATTGTGCGTTTTTATAGTATATATTATGTTGTTTATTATGGTATTTACAAAGTACTATGTTTACATATTGTGCCGCTGCAAGTAAGAATTTCATTGTTCCATTTCAGGACATATGACAATAAAACACTCTGGACTTTTGATAAGCAATTTACAGTATATGTGAAAATCCAACCTATATTTTTGCTCCTAAAGATGGTTGCTGAAAGGCTCCATGAGGGATTAACAGCAAGTGCTCTCCTGAGTCATTTAGATAACAGCAGCAGGCAGGGATGCAATGGAGAGGGTATTGTGATCTCATGCAGATTGTTCACCAAACGGCCAGAAATATGACACAGGTTATCGATCAGCAGCAGGCGCTGCTGGCTGTTCTCTCTGCTGCTCCTATGGCAGCCCACGGGAAACCAATTAATTAGGAAAGAACACGGAGTGAATTTGAAACCCTGACCTTCTGGGTGGTTCAGTTTCCACACACTGTGGACTAATCAAAAGGACCACCACGGATATCATCAGATATTCTTTGTCAAAAGGTTGTCTGCATCAGTCTTCATCTCACATTTCTTGGGACGCATAATACGCACAAAGTGCTAAGAGTTTGAACCTCGACCCAAAACCTCATTTATCCATGTTTTCCAGAAATGCTGCCTGACTTGTTGAGTTACTGCAGTGATGTGTGCCTTATTTTAGAAATGAACCAGCATCTGCGGTTCCTGGCACCTGCCTTTCTTCAGCACAACCCAAGTTCATTCTTTCAGATGAACCCTGACCAGTCTCGCTTACATATCTGCTACCAATTAAATCAAGTCCAGTGACTCAGTTGGTGCACAAAGCTCAGGCCTCCAAAAGTGTGACCTGATCTGGGCAAGGTTTTGCTCAGTGGAGACTTCAGTGCGCAAGGGGAACAGCAAAGTCAGGACAATGGTAAGCAGAGAGGACTAGACAGTGGCATGGGATATTAAGTATGAGGGGCCATGAAACAGAAGGCAAGGAACAGTTTGGAGAGCACCTGCTGGATGTTTTCTGACAATAATCTACTTTATACATTATTTATACAGTGAGGCAGGGGAGGACAGCTCAGCCAAGTGAAAAGTGCATCCTGTACTTGACGGGAGTAGCAGATACTGCCGCTCTGTCTAATTGTCTCCAGCTCCCAGCATTGGCGATGGCTGGTCACTGTGGTACATCGATCTACCAGGCTGATGATTCTGTTGGTAGCCCTTCAGGGAGGCAGCCACCCCACAGATGAACTAGCGTGAATGGGTGATTGATGGTCAGTGTGCACTTGGGTATGTGAAAAGGAAAAGACCGAGGGTGCATGTGGGTTCTTTATAGACACAGACATGGGAGAATTTATAAATGGAGAATAAGGAAGTGCCAGAGATACTAAACAAATACTTGGTGCCGAGGAAAGAACTGCAGATGCTGGTTTAAAGTGAAGGTAGACACCAAATGCTGGAGTAGCTCAGCGGGACAGGCAGCATCTCTGTAGAGAAGGAATGGGTGACGTTTTGGGTCGAGACCCTTCTTCAGACTGGTTAGGGATAAGGGAAATGAAAGATACAGACGGTGATGTGGAGAGGTAAAGAACAACGAATGAAAGATATGCAAAAAAGTGACGATGATAAAGGAAACAGGCCATTGTTAGCTGTTTGTTGAAAACGAAAAGCTGGTGCGACTTGGGTGGGGGAAAGAGAGACAGGGAATGCCGGGGCTACCTGAAGTGAGAGAAATCAATATTCATACCACTGGGGTTTAAGCTGCCCAAGTGAAATATGAGATGCTGTTCCTCCAATTTGCATTTGGCCTCACCCTGACAATGGAGGAGACCTAGGACAGAAAGGTCTGTGTGGGAATGGGAAGGAGAATTAGTGTTCATCAACCGGGAGATCAGGTGGGTTCAGGCGGGCTTAGTGAAGGTGTTCAGCGAAATGATCGGCCAGTCTATGTTTGGTCTCGTCGATGTATAAGAGTCCACATCTTGAACAACGGATACAGTAGATGAGGTTGGAGATGTATGTGAACCTCTGCCTAACCTGAAAGGATCGTTGTGGTCCCTGGACAGAGTTGAGGGAGGAGGTATAGCGACAGGTGTGGCATCTTCTGAGGTTGCGGGGGAAGGTACCTGTGAGGGGGGTGGTTTGGTTGGGAAGGGATGAGTTAACCAGGGTGTTGCGGAAGGAACGGTCTCTGCGGAAGGCGGAAAGGGGTGGAGAGTGGTGGGATCCTGTTGGAGGAGGCGGGAATTTCAGAGGATTATGTGTTGTATGTGGCGGCTGATCGGGTGGTAGGTTGGGACTGGGGGGGGGGAGACTATGTCTCTGTTGTGACTAGGGGGAGGGGGAGCAAGGGCGGAGCTGCGGGGTACCGAGGAGACACGAGTGAGGGCCTCATCTGTGATGTCAGAGGGGAACCCACATTCCCTAAAGAATGAGGACATCTCGGATGTACTCGGATCCCTCTACTCTACAACACTCCCAGGCCTTTACCACTCACTGTGAAGGTCCTGCCAAGTTTTGACTTTCCAAAATGCGACCTCACTCTTTCTAAATTAAACACCATTTCCTCAGCCCCCTTGTCCAGCTGATTAAGATCCCGCTGTAATTCCTCCTTACTTCGTCTACCATTCCACCTATTTTAAAGTAATCTGCAAACTTACTAATCATGCCATAAACATTTGCATCCAAATAATTGATATAGACGATAAAAGGCATGGGCTCAGCACCTATTCCTAAGGTTCACCACCAGTTACAGGCACCTGTTCGAAAAACAATCTTCCACCATCACCCTGTGCTTCTTTTTTTATAGAAGCCAATTCTATATCCAGTGAGCTGGCTCCCCCTAGATCCCATGCAATCCAATCTTTCAGAGCAGCCTAGATAGACACAAAATGCAGGAGTAACTCAGCGGGACAGGCAGCATCTCTGGAGAGAAGGAATGGGTGATGTTACGGGTCGAGGCCATTCTTCAGACTGTCAGGAGAGAGGGCCTACCACGCTGAATCTTATAGGACCTACTGAAGTCCAAATCAACTTTGTCTACGCTTGCCCTTAAACTTCCTCAAATATCTCAAATTCGTGACACAATCTCCCACACAAAACCATGCAGACTATCCCTAATCAATCAGTCTTTCTAAATGCATGCATATTGTATTCCTGCGATCTAAGGGGATCAGTCTCAGAATAACGGGTAGGTTATTTAGGACAGAAATTAGGAACGTTTCTTCCCTCAAAGGACAATAAATCATTGGAATTCTCTACCCTACAGGACTGAGTGACTGACTACATTCAAAATACAGGACAAAATATTTCACGATGTTGAAGGAATCCAGGGAAGAGTGCAAGAAGATGGCATTGAGATAGCAGATCAGCCATCGTTGAATGATGAAGCCGGTTTAGGGGACCAAAATGGCCATCTCTTATTTCCAGTGTTCTTACCAATGATTTGTAGGCAGCCATCCGAGTGGAATTCACCCACATCACCAGTGCAAAACCAACGCTGGCCACTGCTGTCCTCAAAAAAGTCATCATTGGCGGAATTTCCTTTGAAGTACCCCTCTGCCACATTTGGCCCACCGATCAGAATTTCTCCTCTTGGATTTGGCTGGTCATGAGTGGTATACCCCCCTATGGATGAACAATAAATAAGCAGTGTCAGAGTTGTTTCCGCGCTGTATCTCTAAACTACACAAAAACTAAACATGGTAGAATTCTATATAGCAACAGGGAGAACATGCAAATTCCACCAAGACAGCCCCGGCAATCAGAATCACCAGCTGTGAGGCAGCAGCTCTACCAGCCCACTGTGGCCTGACTCCTTCTGAAGTTTTCAGGAAGTTCATGGTAGATCATTCATTTAAAATAAATCCTGCATACATGCAAGTTTCCTCGAAATTGTCATACTCAGAATTTCTATACATTGTATCTAATGAACTAAACAGTCCGTTTTATATTTAGCAGAAGCTGATAAATCATTTGGAGAATGCAGAATCAACCAAATTGCTGACTGCCCAACCTACAATGACTCACTTTTATCCTTAGTTAGTTTGCTGAGCACATTCTCTTGGTGGAAGGGATCAAGAGAGGCTCGCTATCCATAGACATAATGGTGGTGTTCTTTAGGATGTAAGCTCCCACCAGAGAAGCAGGTGATGACAGGGATCAGAAGCCACTGTTCTTTGACAGGATTGAAAAGGCATGGAATCACATATTCAGAAGTAGACCAATCAGGCAACTGTGCCGACCACTGATTTTGTAGAGAACACAAATTGCTGGAGTAACCCGGAAGGTCAGGCAGCATCTCAGGAGGACATGGATAGACAATGTTTCAGGTCAGGAAACATCGAAACAGACTTCAGACGCAACAAGGGTCCGTTCTATGCAAGAAATGGGCAGAGAAATGGCACATGGAGTTTAACTCGAGCAAGTGTGAAGTGTTGTACTTTGGGAGGTTGAATGTAAGGAGAGAGTGTACAGTTAATGTCAAGACCCTAAAAAGCATTGATGTGCAGAGGGATTGTGGAGCCCAAGATCATAGCTCACTGAAGGTGGCAGCACAAGTAGATAGGGTGATAAAAGTGATGAATGGTATGCTTGCTTTCATAGCTTGGGGGATTGAGTATAAGATTCAGGAAGTCATGATGCAGCTCCATAGGACTTGGGTTATGCCGCATCCGGAGTTGTGTGTGCAGTTCTAGAAATGTGTGGAGGCTTTGGAGAGGGAGTAGAACATGTTTACCAGATGGTGCCTGGATTACGGGCTTTCAGCAAATGGGAAAGGTTGGATACACTTGGAATGTTTTCTCTGGAACAGAGGTTGAGGGTCGCATGGATAAGACACAAAATGCTGGAGTAACTCAGGGGGCCAGGCAGCATCTCCGGAGAGAAGGAATGGGTGACATTTCGGGTCGAGACCCTTCTTCAGACGTTGGGGGGGGGGGGGGGGGGGGAGCATGATAGAAGTATATAAAATTATGAAAGGCATCAATAGGATAGACAGTCAGAACCTTTCTCCCAGGATGGAAATGCCCGACGCTAGAGAGCATAACTATAAAGGTGAGAGGGGGAAAGTTTAACAGAGATGTGCAGGATTAAGTTTTTTTGTGGTGGGGGTCAGGAACACAATGCGAGGGGTGGTGGTGGAGTCAGATACAATAGTGGTATTTAAGAGGCTTTCAGATAAGCGCATGGAAGTAAGGGGTATAGATCATGAACAGGCGGATGAGATCATTTTATCTGGGCATCATGCCAGGCACACACACATTGTTGGCCGAAAGGCCCATTTTGTGCTGCATTTTTCTCTGTTCTATGTTCCAGCATCTGCAGTTCCTTGTGTCTAAAGTTTGTTGAATGAGCTATTCGGTTAATGACATTCCCTTTGTCTCCTCACAGCCCCGGCAACAATCACAGGGAAATGGCAGATAGACACTTAGAAGTAGAGAGAGAGAGAAAAAAAACAAGGAGATAATGAACTGTGGATGTTGGAATCTTGAGTAAAATACAAAGTGCTGGAGTAACTCAGCAGGTCAGGCAGGATAGCTGGAGGAAATGGACATACAATGTTTGGGTTGGGACTCTTCAAATAAAAGAAGGGTCCCAGTCCAAAATGTCACCTGTCCATTCCCTCCAGAGATATTGTCTGACCCGCTGAGTTACTCCAGCACTTTGTGGAGAAAAATAACAAACTTTGTTTTTAACTAAGTGATCTACTCTACAATAGAGTCAGTCATTCATAATAAAAACTGTCCATTTGGTGTATAGTCATGCTGACCATTAAATAACTACTTATTCCAATTCCATTTTACTCGTATTCCCTTCAGGCAACCTCCCATCCTGGACTTTATCATTCACTCACGCTCTGGGGGGCTATGTTGTGGGGTCAATTAATCCACCAAATCACATCTTTGGGACATGGAGGAAACCAGTTCATCCAGGCACAGTCACAGGGAGAAAAATCAATTTGCACATCGGAGCAGAGGTCAGGATTGAACCTGGGTCACTGAAGCTCTCGTGGTTGTGCCAGTCATCACTCTCATTGTGGCAGAGTGCCCAGACTGCCCAAAACTGTTAAGGGCCTGTCCCACTTAGGCGACTTTTTAGGCGAGTGCAGGAGCCTCTGCGCATGTCACATGATCGCCTCATGTTCGCTGGTGGTCTCTGGCGAGTCTCCTTCATGGTCGAGAGGAGTTCCCGCATTCTGGGAACTAGTCACAGCCTCAGAATGGTCACAGCAAATTTTTCAACATGATGAAAATTTTTCTATGACCACAAATTGGTTGCCATGGAGAAAATCGATACTTTTGTAGTCGTAGGTGCAGTGGTAATGTTAGTTATAGTTAATCTCCTTTGCTGACCGGGCATTTTCATTGGCTCATTCGGGGGAAAAAAACGTAAGCACGAGTTTTCAGAACCAAGGAAAAACGACCGGTAATGTTAAATGCCTGCTAAACTTCACAGCTGTGTATCTCTGGCTTATTAAAAGTTGTCTGGATTCTTAAAAGTGTCTCCACTCCTTCCCCCGCCCCCCCCCGCTCTTTTAAAGGACTTACCGTACACTGTGCTAGCCATCTTTAACCTTCCTGTTCATCGCGGTGTGTGTCTGTATCACCTTGGCTTTGTACTGTGTGAATTTCAGACAGCGCTCCCCCGCTTTCCCTGTCCCCTGCCTTTGCGGTTTGTGTGTGTGTGTGTGTGTGTGTGTGTGTGTTCCGCTTTGGCAGTCGCCGTTCCAGTTCGCGGTTTTTCAGGCGAGTGCCGCGAGCTTGAAGGTCGCAGGCAGTCCACTGAAAAGTTGCCTAAGTGGGACAGGCCCTTTAGAATATTTCTATACTGCTCCTTTCACAAGCTGTTTATCCGACATGAAATGTTAGTGAGTTATAACAGCGGCACAGCTGCCTTACAGCACCAAAGACCCGGGTTCGATCCTGACTACGGGTGCTGTCTGTACAGAGTTTGTACGTTCTCCCTGTGACTTGTGTGGGTTTTCTCCGGGATCCCCGGTTTCTTCCCACACTCCAAAGACGTACAGGTTTGTAGGTTAATTGGCTCGGTAAAATTGTAAATTGCCCCTAGTGTGTAGAATAGTGTTAGTGTGCGGGGATCACTGGTTAGCGCGGACTCGTTGGGCTGTAGGGCCTGTTTCTGAGCTGTATCTCTAAACTAAACTAGAATGGGCCTTCAATTCTTACTGCCAAGCCTCTTCTAGACAAACTATACTCTCCGTGCCAGCTCTTTTAAAGAGTAATCCAATCAATCCCAGCACTCATACTTTCCCCACAAGGATATAGATTTTATACCTTCTTCCCAGTCTCTCAGTTTGATTTCACAGCAGATAAGTGGAGCTCCAACTCTGCCTGTGCTGTAGTCTGACACTGAAAACACAAATGGACCAAGGTTAGATTTTGCAATTCTTTCAGAAATTAACAGCAATCAATAAAAAAAAGTGCTCTATGTTTACAGTGCACATAAACATACAGTGCTTTGTTTATCAGAAAGTTTATGCTAAAACACGCTAGTAGTTCAGCTGCAAAATCTGGTATTTAACATCACAAAAAATGTGGAACGCAGAATTGAAAAATTTCTTAGTGTTAACATAATTCACGCATTCAGTACAGTTCAAAACATGTTTTTTTCCACTTCTCTGGAAAGAGCAAAGCTCTTGAGCAGCTATCAACAGAAGCAAAGCAGCAGAAGGAAGAAAGCTGACGGCTATCTTCAAGTCAAGTTTATTGCCACATACACATCTATGGTAAGATGCAATGAAAAATCTTGCTTGCAGCAAGATTCAATTATGACAATTTTGATTTTAAAAAATGTCAGTTTTAACTATATTCAATATGATTATAGGTTTAAACGAATTAAACATAAAGTGTCACTGAAAAGATTCTGAAGTGCAGATTATTTTTCAGAGGCTGTGTACTGTCATTCCATAGGGTGGAAAAATTAACTTTAGGAACGCTGATAAATACCATCAGCTTCCTGAAAAGTCAGTGGAAATTACAAATCTCTTAATTTCATTATAATTGCTGTTCAAGTCTTAATCACTGTGGAGGGTGAAGACACTAAATATGAGACTGAAACCACTAATCAAATTGTTGAGATACTGTGGCATCATCAAATGGCATTCAAATGAATCCATCAGAATTTTTACCACCTGCATCTAAAGTTTTCTTGTTCAGACACTGATAGCCGTGAGGTGGAAACATCAGAGGAGAAAATGGTGTTTGCTTACTGGTGCTAAACGATTCCATGGAACCCAGTAGTTTAGTTTAGAGATACAGCGCGGAAATAAGCCATTCGGCCCACGAGTCTGCACCGATCAGCATTCCCCACACATTAACACTATCCTACACACACTGGGGACAATTATACATTTATACCGCACCAATTAACCTACAAATCTGTACGCCTTTGGAGTGTGGGAGGAAACCGAAGATCTCGCAGAAAACCCACGCAGGTCACAGCGAGAACATACAAACTCCTTTCAGACAAGCATTCGTAGTCAGGATCGAACCCGGGTCTCTACCGCTATGCCACCGTGCCGCCCACAGCATTGGAGTACATTTGGATAATGTGCACATAATTGGCATTAATTAAAGATAAATCTTCCTATTAGTTTCCAAAGCACATGACATCTTTCTCCATGGATTCAGTCATATGAAACACGCAAAAGAATTAATATTTGTCCTCAGTGCTTCAGCATTGACATGCAAGTGCGGAAAACACGCACGACCACACAAGAGCACGCAAACACACCCGTAGGTGAACACACACAAATGTCCTTGCTATACGAGTGATAATTTAAAAAAATGATTATAAACAGCATAAATTATTATTATTAATAATTAAAATTAGCCATTTTCCTACAACCCCATTTTAGATGATACAATATATTAAGTCTCCCCAGTTAACTTCCTCCCCTCACTTCCTGGGCCCTGTGGAATTCATCGCAACAGAGGGCTGGGACGCAATCAATGGATATTTTTAAGGCAGAGATAGATTCTTGATTTTTACGGGTGTCAGGGTTTATGGGGAGAAGGCAGGAGAACAGGGTTGAGAGGGGAAGATAGATTAGCTATGACTGATTGGCGGAGTGGACGTGATGGGCCGAATGAACATATGAACCTCCCAGGAGCAGTTACAGCCCTGCAACTAGCACGCTGTCCGTTGTCACCGCCAGTACTCACCCTCGGTGATGGAACCAGCCCCACATGTTTCTGTCAAGCCATAACCTTGGCCCACGGGGCAGCAAAAGCACACGTTCATGAACCTCTGTGTTTGTGAAGACAGGGGAGCACCTCCAGACAGCATCATTCGCACGTTTCCTCCCAACAGGGCTTTCACTTTCTTAAATAATACCCTGTTAGAAAACACAAAATAAATCATTTTTAAAATGGATCTCTAAAGATACACAATTACAAATGCTATAGATTATTTAAAAAAAGATCTATATCTATAACAACAAATCTATAATATTTAAAGCAGTTGCTAACTACTTGTAGGAGCATGTTGATGGTATGTACATTTGTAGTGGTTGGCTGGCAATATCTCAGCATGTTCACTTGGCTTGACACCCATCTTTATCATCTTTGAACACGGCCGTATCAAAAACCCTGTTGTTAACATGATATCAAGTTCCACTCCCCATTATCTCAAGTCAAGTCAAGTTTTATTCGTCACATGCACATAAAGTGCAGTGAAATGAATTTGCCAGCAGCGGTACAATAAAAAAAGAACACACAGTACACAATAAAAATTTAACACAAACATCCACCACAGCATTCATCACTGTGGTGGAAGGGACAAATTTCCCCCCCCCGTGGTCGGGACCACAACCACAACCCTCCGCAGTCGCCGCTGTGGGCGTCCAGATGTGCAGACAAGGTAAGTCCAGGTAAGTCCTGAATCGGTGCCTCCCTGCGCTCCACTATCTACATCAGCTGCCTGCCTGGCAACTACCCCCTTTTTCTTTTTAAATGAAGTGAACAAAAAAAATCTGGAGGAATTCAGTTGGTCATGCAAGGACTACGGAGGCAAGTCGACATTTCAGCTCAGGATCCAGCATAAATTGATAAAGTGAAACCTGGTTTTCAAATATATTCATGGCCCCTCACCGAGCTTGCTCTGAAACTTCTCCCAATTGCATTACCCTCAGATCTCATTTAGTTTTAGTTTTTTTAAAGAGAGGCAATGCACAAACAGGCACTTCGGCCCACCGAGTCCGCGCCGACCAGCAATCCCCGCACATTAACACTATCCTACATAGGGACAATTTACAATTATACCAAGCCAATTAACCTACAAACTTGTATGTCTTGAGTGTGGGATGAAAACGAAGATCTCTGAGAAAACCTACGCGGTCACGTGGAGAACGTACTAACTCCGTACAAACCACACCCGTAGTCGGGATCGAACCCGTGTCTCCGGCGCTGAAAGGGTTGTTAGGCAGCAACTTTACCGCTGCGCCACCGTGCCACCCACATTTTCTACATTTTACACAAGCCTTTCACACAAGCTTTCCCCCCCCATTTTACCCTTAATTTTTTTTTTAAATTATCAAAAAATGTATTCAATTATTAAAAATAATATTTACAATACAATAAAACAAAACAAAACCCACCACCATAGAAACATAGAAAATAGGTGCAGGAGTAGGCCATTCTGCCCTTCAATATGATCCTGGCTGATCATCCAACTCAGTATCCTGTACCTGCCTTCTCTCCATACCCCCTGATCCCCTTAGCCACAAGGGCCACATAATACAAGACCAACAAATATACTAAATAAACTACTATACAACTATGTTACAATCCTTGTCATGGATGCATTCAACCCCCGCGGTCCTGGATATCCTCCAGGGTGCCCGTGGACAGCGTGTAGTCGCTCTCTAACACCACCCGGGCGTGGACGTAACCCCGGAAAAGGGGCAGGCAGCTGGCTCGGGCTCCATTCTACCCTTGGAAGTTGTGGCTTTTACTGCTTAGCTATTAGCCACCACTACTGCCAATTCCCCCCCAAAACTCCACATTTCTCCACAAAATGCAGTAGTGAGATTCCATGCTCCAGCACAAGTTGGTCATTTCAATCAGAATCTATTTCCATTAAAGATCTATGCAAGATGTAAATGACTAAATTCATGGTAGCCATATAGTGGATGGTCACAGTCCTTATTTCAGGGTAGGGAGGTTTAAAACTGGAGGCCATAGTTCTAGAGCGAGAGGGGTACAATATTTACAACACGCTGACTAGAGACCCAAATAATATCCACATGATTCTATCCTAACGAATGTATTCCTGTGCATGGCAGCGCAGAGGTAGAGTTACTGCCTTACAGCACCAGAGACCCGGGTTCGATCCCGACTAAGGGTGCTGTCTGTACGGAGTTTGTACGTTCTCCTCCAGAGTTTTCTCCGAGATCTTTGGTTTCTTCCCACTCTCCAAAGCACAGATTTGTAGGTTAATTGGTTTGGTATAAATGTAAATTATCCCTAATGTTTGCAGGGAGGTGTTAGTGTGCGGGGATCGCTGGTCGGTGCGGACTCAGTGGACCGAAGGCCTGTTTCTGCACTGTATCTCTAAACAAAACTAAGTTAAATGCAGTCATTAGAAACAAGCTACTGCAGACACTAGTTTACAAAATAATATTGTCGAGAAGACAATCAAACTCAACTATCCGGAGGAAATAAAAGGTTTAACAAAGTTTCCGTAGGTGAACTTGCTGAAGGATCATTATCGGCCATCGGTCCACACTAACCAACACGGTGGTGAAGTGACCCAAGCAGAAAAGCCCATTCCTGTTGGAAACAGGAGGTGCCTTGTGGCTGAGGCCTGCCTGAGGTGCGTCACGGCAGTGCCTGCCCGATGGCTCATCAGTCGGCAGGACTGTAACCCGCTCAAAGGCTCGGACTGTAACGTGCCCGATGGCTCGGACGGCGTAACTGGGAGGCAGTTGGAGACGTCGGATGTGAGGAGCACGGCCGGGTAGGAGGGTACACCAAGTCAATGCCTCCAACGCCTTAAAGGTCAGCCACAGGAGGCGCCGCGGGACACAATGATGGCCGGGCGAGGAGAGGAGAGGGACGTCGGCTCGCGGGAACTGCTCCAGTACATCGAGCATGTGGGCCAACCGATCTTTGGACTTTGGCCCCCCGCACCTTGTAATATATGCAAAAATGAATTTGACTGTGCAGTTGCATATTTGACAAATCAAGCACTATTGAAGTGTTTAGCCGGTCAGTCAGCGTCTCTGAAGGACATGGATAGGTGATGCTTCGGGTCAGGATGCTCCTTCAGACATTAAAATGTAATTGGATTCAGACTTATTTTGCTGCACCAGCAAAGGCACACCACTAATGAAAGGGCCTGGGTATGACACAGACAGCCCTGGGGCATCACTGGAAGTGGCATTGAGCAGATTCCCTGCATGAAAATAGACATAGGAGGCATAGGTACCACGGGAAACAGTTCAAATGTTTTCATCTCTAAACTGTTAAGCAAATGCCATACTCTTGAAATGTCAAGGAGAATTTTTTAAATGTAGGTCCTCTATAGTGGAATTCAGACAAAAATCTACCATTAATGACAATTTTACAACTGTTACAAAAAGCTACATGAACATAGAACAGTAAAGCACAGGAACAGATCCTTCAGCCCATTATTTCTGTGCCAAACATAATACCAAGGTAAATGAATCTCATCTACCTGCATATAATCCATAATCCTCCATGTCCGCGTGCCTAACTAAAAGCCTCTTAAACGCCACTATCATCTCTGAAGGAAAATATAGACACAAAATGCTGGAGTAAATCAGCGGGACAGGCAGCATCTCTGGAGAGAAGGAATGGGTGACATTAGGGGTCTCGACCCAAAACGTCACCCCATTCCTTCTCTCCAGAGATGCTGGCCTGCCCTGTTGAGTCACTCCAGCATTTTGTGTCTATCTTCAGTGTTAACCAGTATCTGCAGTTCCTTCCTACGTTCCGTTAAAGCTGGGCACTGAGATTGTGTACTCTAGGCTCCGGTTAACTGCCAAACTCTCCATACAAAAGAAAAACAAATGACTTGTGCCAACAAGGTCTGGCAGAATTAAATGTGCCTGCAGGCAGGACAGGAGCAGCACATGGCCTACACTTCCCTCATATCAACACACAAGTACTAGCCTCTCATCATCAGGATGTTTGGCTGTTGGCGGGATGGACTCACACACTCCTTAGTTCTCCTCATGCATCAGGCTGGTCTGAGCACAAAGGCCAAACAACCCGTTAGTCTGTTGGCAAGATCCCCACATCCACATTTCTTTGTTAGTTTTAATGTCAATGCCAGACTAAGGTCGCATTGTAGTAGGTGCCGCTTGTCAGATAAGGTATTAAACCAAGTGCCTGTTGCGATACAGACATAAATCATGCGTTTGTAAAAGCAGAAGGCAATTTATTTTTTAGTTTAGTTTAGAGATACAATGTGGAAACAGTCCCTTCGGCCCACTGACCAGCGATCCCCGCACATCCCCAGGTGACGATCCCAGCACCGACCACGATCCCCGCACATTAACACTACTACACACACTAGGGACAATTTACATTTACACAAGCCAATTAACCAACAAACCTGTATGCCTTTTGGAGAGTGGGAGGTAACCCGAGAACTCTGAGAAAAACCCATGCGGTCACGGGGAGAGCGTACAAAACTCCGTACAGACAAGCACCCATAGTCAGGATTTTCACTTAGGTCTCTGGCGCTGCAAGGCAACAACTCTACCATGCGCCACCCGTGCTGTCCAAAAGCACCAGTGGGAAGGGTTTGCAAAATGGAGAAATGACTGAAGACCATTTACATCTCACTGCAACCAACCAGTACATTTTTTTTTTTTAAGCTTTCAAAATAAAAGGCTGTGCTTGCTTATTAGTAATAAGCCCAATGCAGTGCAATTAACACAGAGTACAGTACAATGAATATAGTTGAGGTTTCAAGTGACGTCATTTGAGCAATTAGCTGGTTTTTCTTACAGGTTGCAAAGTGGTGCATCGTAACCCCTTTGGATCTGCTCCCAACTTGTAATCATAACCCAGTTTGAACAAGGTTCGCTGCAAATAGTTCATTTCCTGCACCTTGCTCATGAGGTTCTTATAAATTCGGTCCATGATTTCCTGCAAAGACAAAAGCAGCCACCTTACCACGGTGAAACATTCCAAAAAAAAAACAGCGTGCTTCCCCTCTCCTCATGGTCATGGTCGGCAACTACAATGGCAATTTAATTTTCCTGTTAGCAAAGCTTCGATGTGGAAATGATTACGGAACAATGATGCCAGGCTCTTTAGATTATGATTTTGGCAGACAAATGGGTAATTTGGAGCCTACTTAAAATGAAAGTTCTGAAAGAATCGACATGGAGAAAGACACACACAAGCTGGAGTAACTCAGAGGGTCAGACAGCATCTCTGGAGAAAAAGGGATAGGTGACGTTTTGTGTCCAGACCCTTCTTCAGACTGAGTCAGGGGAAAGGGAAACGAGAGATACAGATGGTGATATAGAGAGATAGAGAACAAATGAATTAAAGATATGCAAAAAAGTAACGATGAAAAAGGAAACGGGTCATTGTTAGCCGAGGCTATGTGAAAACCAGTTACAGACAACGAGACTCAACAAGGCGACTTTGACGCTCATTGTCATGTCCTCTCATTGCCTATAACTTGTTTTTTTACCTAGCCCTCAACTCACATTGGGCTGTTTCCTTTGTCCGTTACCTTTTTGCATATTTTTCATTCATTTGTTCTATATCTCTCTACATCATCGTCTATATCTCTCGTTACCCTTTCCGCTGACTCTCAGTCTGAAGAAGGGTCTTGACCTGAAATGTCACCTATTCCTTTTCCCAGAGATGCTGCCTGCCCCGGAGTTGCTCCAGGTTTTTGTGTCTACCAGCATCTCCAGTTCCTCCCTACACATACTCCAACATGGATCTACATACGCCTCTCCATTTGAGTCTCGGATATTTTGTTGTGCGTAAAAATCCAGTACATCTTGCTACACATCACACTCCAAGCTAAAACAAATGCATATTGACATCCAGACTCTATACTCACCGGGACCGCTGCCATCAGTGTTGGCTTCAGGACAGAACAATCCCCTTTACTGCCCTTCTTGATTTTAGTTGACTGTGAAACAAGAGACAGAGAAAAATCAGTAATGGTGGCACTTTTCCCCACATTACATGCAACTTATGTGTGGCTTATAGACTGTATTGTACAAGCTGAAAAATAATAGGGCAACAGAATTAGGAATGCAATCACAGAGTGAAATGTAAACTCCTATCATAAAAACAAGGTATTTCCACTTGGCAACAGTTCATTCTGTTTATAATTGTGCAAAAGCAGTTTATTTCATTCTGATTCAAGTAGCGATAGCCAAAGTGATTGGAGATGCAAGGAACTGCAGATGCTGGTGTGCAAGAAAAGGCAAAGTGCTGGAGCAACTCAGTCAGTCAGGCAACATCGCTGCAGAACATGAATAGGTGATGTTTCGGGGTTGGGACCCTCCTTGAAACTAATTGTGGTGAGGGGAGAAGAAAGGTGGAGGAGAGGTGGTGCAGGAAAAAAGCCTGGCGAGTGATGGGTGGATACAGGTAAGGGGGCTTTTTGATCGGCAAATGGTTAAACAAAGGCCAGAGATGAAAATATGTGAGATAAGGATAGAAGATTTCTGAATTGTGAAGCCAGAAGGATGATGGTGGAAGGGCAAAGGAGATTGTGATCAACTTCAGGAAGTGAAGCAGTGCACACTTCCTGGTATAACATTGATGCAGCCGAAGTAGAGACGGTCGAAAGCTTCAAGTTCTTAAGAATGAATATCACCAGCAATTTTTCCTGGATCAGTCACATCAAAGCAATGGCCAAAAAATGCACACCAATGCCTCCACTTCCTCAGCAGGCTTAAGTTTGACATGTGCCCAACAACCCTCACCAACTTCTACAGATGCGCTGTAGAAAACCTATTATTGCCATGCATCACAGCATGGGTTGGGAATAGCTTCATCCAAGACCGCAAGAAATTGCAGAGAGGTGTGGACCTAGCCCAGCTGATCACATAATGGAGGCTACATGCAACCCTCCCCACCTTCTTCTTCTACCTATATTCATTCCCTTGGCTTCACAATTCGACACGTCTTCTATCCGCATCTCACACTTTGTCTTTGCATCTCTGGCTTTTGTCCAATCATCTGCCTTTCAAAAACCCACCTCACCTGTATCCACCCATCAGCTGGCCAGGCTTTGTCCTGCCGACACCTCACTCCCCCTCTCCTCCCCACCCACCCACTCCCCCCGCCCCTCCCCACCCCACCCACCTCACCCCCTCCTCCCCCCCCCACCCAGTCTGTACCCTGTACTCTGTGGATGGCTCGATTGTAATCCTGTATTGTGTTTCCGCTGACTGGTTAGCACGCAACTAAAGCTTTTCACTGTACCTTGCTACACGTGACTATAAACCTAAACTCAAACTCTGAAAAGGGTCCAGAAACAGAAATGTCACCTCTTCATGTCCTCCACAGATGCTGCCTGACACACAGTTACTCCAGCACTTTGTTTTTAGGTAAAGCAGTTTTACAATTAAACTCCTGTCACAGAGTAATTTTATTAAGTCTTGCAGAAAACTTCCATCTCCTGCAAAGGCTGCAAAGCCTTTCAGAAAGTCCAAACATTGCTCACCTGATCAGACAGTGTCTGCGGGGAATGAATAACCAATTCGACAGCCATAAGCAACACAAGAGATTTCTGCAGTAAGCTCCAACACATGAGCTAGTGGCAGATATCCAATATACGTATCTTTGGGTCTAGAAACAGATACATTGTGGAATATTTGATAAAAACTGCAAAAGACTGGTACTGAAACACACAAATTATTCAGGCCAAAAAGATTAAACTGGATGCATACAATGCAAAATTGAGGCAACAGCTTATGAAATTTACTCAAACTCAGGAAACAAAGCTACATAAGACATTTTCTCTCTTTTAAAAGGATTTCTAAAACTTAATTAAATCGGGCCGTTTCTAGATATTCTGAATGAAAATACAAATGCTGGAGACATTCTCAATGCAGCCGTGGGCAAATGTAAAATACAAGTCCATAACCAAACAAAATAGAGGGATTGTTGTTATGAATGGTGCGAATAATCTCTTCCAGAATTCCATATGCAAAAGCCCTGTCACGATATGCTGAAGCACTTTCACCCAGTGCACTAACCCCCCCCCCCCCCCCTCATCATTCAACCTGCCTAGAACATAGTACAGGATAGGATCAGCCTTTTGACCCACAATGTCTGTCCTGAACATGATGCCAAGATAAACTAATCTCATCTGCCTGCACATGATCCATATCTCTCCCGTTCCTGCATATCCAGATGCCCACTCTTAAACACCACTTCACGGGCCTCACTTCCCTTAGTTCCCTGTAGGAAAGAACTGCAGATGCTGGTTTAAACCTTCAGATGCTGGTTCTTCAGACTGAAGAAGGATCTCGACCTGAAACGTCACCTATTACCTTTCTCCAGAGATGCTGTCTGACCCGCTGAGTTACTCCAGCTTTTTGTGCCTATCTTCCCTTTAGTTCTCATTGGACTACTTTGACTTCATTTCAAAAGTTGTTTTTATCTCTAACATTTCAGAGTTTCTTTAAAAGGCTCTCAACTATAAACTTTAACCTTGCTTCTCTTCACAGATGCTGCCCATTTATGTCTGGTACTGAGTGCATTTACAACCCCAGAATGTTTCAAGTAATTTACAAACAAAACTCCTGACAACCGAGCCTTGGCCCTTATTAGTTTCCATAACTTTGACAAATGACAGCTTGTCCAGCGAGACCTTGGGTCAACTTGGTCGGTGAAAATTAAGTAAAGCAATGCTGCAGTTAAATAATTGCTTACCCCAGCTCGGGTATTCTCTGACATTGGCCCGTCATGCCCGCTATCAAGTTACTGTGAATCATCATCACTCCCTTTGGCCGGCCTGTCGAACCACTCGTGTACATGACCACTGCCAAGTCAGATGGGGCAGGCCGGGAAGAAGCTTTCTCCGCTGTGCAGGAGACATTGTTAATCGGTGTTACCCAACTTATTAATACACAACATCGCCAGTCAGAGTGCTCATTTATAAGTGTGCATTCAACCAGTCAGAATTTACTCATGGTTTGAAAGGTGCAATTAGAATAGCGCACATAAAAAAAAGACTTTCTAATAAAATGTGAGAAAGCGAGAAACATTTCTAGAAGAATTGCAATTAAATAGGCAGTTAACCACAAGAGACATCATCTTTTTAAATCTCAGATTACTCAACTTTAACCAAATCTAGATTCATTAACTACCAAAGCAGAAGCTCGTTCCACAATCCGAACACCAAGTCAAAAGTATTTTTCAGAATTCCTGCTGGATATATTCAAGAGAGTTAGATTTAGCTCTTAGGACTAACAGAATCAAGGGATATGGGGAGAAAACAGGAACGGTGGGGGGGTAACTGATTCTGGATGATCAGCCATGATCATATTGAATGGCGTGGCCGAATGGCCTACTCCTGCACCTATTTTCTATGTTTCTATTTCTTGCTGATTCTCATATAAATAACATTTACGCTGAAATAACACATGTGGCATTAAAACTTGATCATGACCAGGAATGTGAGTTCTGTTGTTGAGGATGGCAGAGCAGCAGAGGTTTACAGCTCTGTGGTCTTACTGCCAGTGCCCTGCAGACGGATGATCAACAGTGACCACTTTTCTCTGTTTGACTGAACTTCTCACCAGTTGCAAAAGACTTGTTTGAGGATAAAATTGTATGAAGACATACAATGCTGAACTGTGCGTTTAATGCATGTTTCATTAGATTTATTACAAAACTAAATTAATCCTAAACTAAACTAAATTAATCCTAAATTAAACGATTTTCAATGTAACAGTCCTTAAAAATTTGTTTAATTTCCACAAGGATTAGATAGCTGCAATGTTAACTTGTTCCAATGCAGACAGAATAGGCTGAACAGACATGCAGATCATAGAGCTGATGTCTCGTAGTTCAGGAGGATGGGACATGGCTTCAAGGAACTGGTCATTTTAAACAGAAGTACATGAATCTTTCTTCTCATCGAGGGTGGTAAATCTCGAGTTGAAACATAGAAAATAGGTGTAGGAATAGGCCATTTGGCCATTCAATATCATGCCTGATCATCTAAAATCAGTACTCCGTTCTGCCTTTCCCCCCCCATATCCCTTGATTCCCTTAACCCTCAGAGCTAAATCTAACTCTCTTTTGAAAACATCCAGCGAATTGGCCTCCACTGCCTTCTGTGGCAGGGAATTCCACAGATTCACAACTCTCTGGGTGAAAACGTTTTTCTTCATCTCAGTCCTAAATGGCCTACCCCTTATTCTTAAGCCGTGACCCCTGGTTCTGGACTCCCCCAACATTGGGAACATTTTTCCTGCATCTATCCTGTCCAATACTCTAAGAATTGTATATGTTTCTATAAGATCCCCTCTCATTCTTCTAAATTCCAGCGAATACAAGCACAGTCGACCCATTATTTCATCATACGTCAGTCCTGCCATCCCGGGAATTAACCTCGTGAAACTACGCTGCACTCCCTCAATAGCAATAATGTCCTTCCTCAAATTAGGAGACCAAAACAGCACACAATACTCCAGGTGTGGTCTCACCAGGGCCTTGTACAACTGCAGTAGGACCTCCTTGCTCCTAAACTCAAATCCTCGCTATAGAGGCCAACATGCCATTAGCTTTCTTCACTGCTAGCTGTACCTGCAATGCTTACTTTCAGTGACTGATGTACAAGCACACCCAGGTCTCGTTGCACCTCCCCTTCTCCTAAGCTGACACCATTCAGATAATAATCTGCCTTCCTGTTCTTGTCACCAAAATGGATAACCTCACATTTATCCACATTATACTGCACCTGCCATGCTTCTGCCCACTCACCCAACCTATCCAAGTCACCCTGCAGCCTCATAGCATCTTCCTCGCAGCTCACACTGCCACCCAGCTTTGTGTCATCCTAGGCGGCTAGATCGTCAAAGGAGTGGAGGCCTGGGGTAGATCATATTGAATGGCCAGAGGGCCCAGGTGGACTATTCCTACTCTATCTTCTCTTGTTCCATCAACCTGGGTTCAATCGTGACCTCTGGTACATTCCCTGTAGAGTTTGCATGTTCTTCCTACGAAGGTGTGGGTTTGCCCTGGTTACTCCATTTTTCCCCCACATCTGAAAGGATGTGTTAGGTCCATTGGCCATTGTAATTTGCCCCGCGTGAGTAAACGAGTGGGAGAAAGCAGGGAGAGTTTACGACAATCTGACACAAATGAAGATGTGACCAGTGTAAAATGGATGGTTGCTGGTCGTATGGACTCACGAGGGCCAAAGGACTTGTTTCCTTGACCCTCTCCTGAAGAGGCTATCCACTCTATAGTGGATGAGAAGCAGCAATAGTCACTTCTAAACATAACTTTAGGCAACAAGTGGCAAGACTGGAGTTTAGAAGGATGAGGGGGCATCTTATAGAAACATATTAAATTATAAAAGGACTGGACAAGCTAGATGCAGGAAAAATGTTTCCGATGTTGGGCGTCCAGAACCAGGGGCCAGTCTTAGAATAAAGGTGAGGCCATTTAAGACTGAGGTGAGAAAAAACGTTTTCACCCAGAGAGTTGTGAATTTGTGGAATTCCCTGCCACAGAGGGCAGTGGAGGCCAAATCACTGGATGGATTTAAGAGAGAATTAGATAGAGCTCTAGGGGCTAGTGGAGTCAAGGGATATGGGGAGAAGGCAGGCACAGGTTATTGACTGGGGACAATCAGCCATGATCACAATGAATGGTGGTGCTGGCTCGAAGGGCCGAATGGCCTCCTCCTGCAACTATTTTCTATGTTTCTAAAGTAATTTTGCACGTACAAGTCTCTGACTTGACTCCCAGCTTTTCCACGGCAGCCATATTGTGAATCTGAAGACCCTCAGGGTATCCTGAAGTATTCATGGTCTTCTTGTCCACATAAATGATGTGTTTTAGATTGCGAATTTTTGGTAACACATTCTGTTAAAAAAAAAACACACATCAAAGGGTTGAAATTACATCAAACATTACACAAATGTCAAAGTTAGTCTTTTAGGCCAATTTCATAGCACTCAAGATCATAGATGTTTACAGCCTCAAAAGTATTTTGACCTATTGTGACAATGCCAGTCCTTTACTTGAGCAATCCAAAACTAATTTAATTGCCATGTTCTCCCAACTCAGCCTTGTAGCTTGCGTCGCCTCAAACACTGATCCAACATTTACCACAATGGATGCCTTGTCTATTGCAATGTGCATGTTAATATAATGTGCAAGAAATCTCTCCTTCACCCATCTCCTTACAAGGAGATTGAAACTTGCAGCAGTTTTCCCCAGGAATGCTCATTTCCATCAAACAAGATGTTTATATATTTTAAATCCCTCTGGTAAATTGCACACTTTCTCAGTAAATCATCTTTATCATTATTCATAATTGTAATTTCCATCCAATGCTGTTGTGATTTATGCCATCGTACATGGAAAGTGGAATAACATAGCACTAGTGTGAATGGGTGATAGTCAGTGTGGACATGGTGGGCAGAAGAGCCAGTTTCCATGTTGTATCTCTAAACTAAAAACTTTATTTCCATCATCATCAAGGAGAACATCAATTCAATTCTCTTTAATCAAATCCAATTGTTTCAGCTCCTTCTCTACATTTCCACTTCCAGCTCCAGTTGTAAAAACTTGTACTAAATAGTTCTGTAACAATTTCACTGCACTGACATGTTCCCAATTTAATTCCCCTGTTCATGCACACAAGTGCACCTTTTCTGTTTCACTTTTTGCATGACAATATTCTTTCCTCATTTCTTTTATGGTCCAAATAATATCAGCACTGTGACATTGTGCATGAAGACATTTTGGCAAAGTGCAGAAAAGCTCAGCAATACACTTATTTTGTTTTGACTCTTTGCATTTAAAATATAATAATAACCCTAAATCTAAGCATTCATTTCAACATGGAAATGGCTTGCCAGAGATATCCCAAAAGTATCATAAACATACTGTGGCACTGCAGGTAGCACAAGTGGCTCACAACTGCAGCAACTCGAGATTGATTGTAACCTCTGGATGAATTTACATGGAGTTTGCATGTCCTTCTTTTGGGCAAATCCTCCCCTGGTTCCCACTCACACATCCCAAAGACATGCTGGTCAACAGGCGAATTGGCCACTATAAGTTCTCCCTAGGTGGGAGAATTGGAGGTGGGTTGAATGGATTACAGGGAAGTAAGCAGGGAAATGTGATTATGCAGAGAACTGACAATGGTTAATTACCAATTTTTTTTTGGAAATTTGAGAACTGGTATCAATTTGCAGACTACTATCAGAACTTCATTTCACAATAGAAAAATGGGAATAATTTTAACCACTTAATTTCAAATGCATCCTAAAAAAAGAGCTGAATAGCATGCCGTATGATCAAATCATGCAGGATTTTATTCGCTTCAAAATGATTAATGTTTAATGATTGATGCTTTCCTGTGATGTTATTATTTTTTTGTACATGCTTCGGCATAATCTTTACCACATCTTTAGGGCGGCACGGTGGTGCAGCGGTATAGTCGCTGCCTTACAGCGCCAGAGACCCGGGATCGATCCTGACCACGGGTGCTTGTCTGTACAGTTTGTACGTTCTCCCCATGACCTCATGGGTTTTCTCAGAGATCTTTGGTTTCCTCCCACACTCCAAAGACGTATAGGTTTGTATTGACTTGATATAAATGTAAATTGTCCCTAGTGTGTAGGATAGCGTTTACGTGTGGAGATCACTGGTTCGCGCGGATTCGATGGGCCGAATGGCCCGTTTCCCCGTTGCATTTCTAAACTAAACATTAAAGAAAAATTCCACCTTGCACAGATAATTTAAAAAAAAAATTTTTTTTTAAAGGCCATATTGAAAGTTAAATAGTGTTGCATAATTGTGAGATAAATTTCTAAGTACAAGTTATTTTGCAATTCATCTGTATAAGGGGCAATGGTGTTGAAACCTTGAAGCTCACCTTCAGCTTGGTGTCCAGAAGATCCATGCTGGTGACAAGATGAGTCACTTCAGATTCATTCAGTCCATAAGTGACAGCATCTTCTCCAAGGGTAGCATAAATTGTCACAACTAAGTGGAAGCAAAAATGAATACCCAATTGAAATAAATGCAACATGTACAGTAAGAACGAAGCAATTTCAGCATTCATGTTTCACGCAGAAAAGCAAATTAAGATTTTTGATGGCAGATTCTTAATTGCTGAAATCAAGTATGACGGGTTGATTGGTCAATCAGTGCCAGAGGACACGCGACTTTGTTCAAAGCGGGTCGCATCTTACCAACTTGACAAGTGTTTCTTGTTTTGAGGAGGCGACAAAGGTGAGAACAGGGCAGTGGATGTGGTCTACGTGGATTTCAGTAAAGCATTTGATAAAAGTCTCTCAAGGTAGGCTGCTCCAGAAGATTAACATTCATAAGACCCACCATGACTTGGTTGTTTGGATTCAGAACTGACAGCTCAATTGACAGAGGGTTTTGGGGGAAGTGTGTGTTTCAGGAGGTCTGTGATCACTGGAGTTCCCCATATCACCGTATTGGGGCCGCTGTTGTTTGTGATATATAGAGTCAGAGTCACACAGCACGGAAACAGGCCCTTTGGACCAACTTGTTAACCAAGATGCCTCTTCTACACTAGTACCCGCATTTCGACCATGTCCCTCCAAACCTTTCCAACCCGTGCACCTGTCCAAATGTCTTTTGAGTATTATAGTACCTGCCTCAACTTTCTCCTCCGGCAGCTCATTCAATATATCCACTGTGTGTTAAAAAATATAAATGACTTGGATGTAAATGTAGATGGCTCGGTTAGTGAGCTTGCAGAGGACACCAAAATCGGTAGAGTTGCAGACAGTGTCAGACTGTCAAAGTATGCAGCAGGATACAGATCAGCGACAGGTGGGCAGAGAAAGGCCAGATGGACTTTAATTCTAGCAATGTGAGGTGTTGCACTTTAGCACGTTGAATGTTGCACTGATAAAATGCAAGGGGAAGCATACAGTAACAAGACTCGTAACAGAATTAATCTACAGAAAGATCTTGGGGCCCAGGTCCATAGCTTCCTGAAAGTGGCAACATAAGTAGATAAGAGTGGCAAAGGCAGCATACGATAAGTTTTATGTTTAGACAGAGTGGCGAGTGCCTAGAAGGCCTTGCCAGGAGTGTGGTGGAGGCAGATATGACAGTGGCATTTAAGAGGCTTTTAGTTAAGACACATGGATGTGGATCACATGCAGGTAGAGGGGATTAGTTTAACTTGGCATCATGTTCGACATGGTCTTTGTGGGCTGAAGGGACTATCCCTTCCAACACTCAATTGTAATTGATCTTGAATGTCCTAAGCTGCTTCTGCTTGAGATGCTGCCCGACCTGCTAAATACGGCAAACATTACCTGCTCTTTCAATTTTTTAAATTATTTTGTTTGGATAATTTCATCAGATTGCTTCCACCCTTCTGCACTTTCGGGCAATGATATATTAATGTCAATGCCTGGGCAAGGTCGCATTGTAGTAGGTGCCATCTTTCAAGTAAGATATTAGACCAAGTGCCTGTTCTAATACAGACATAAATCACCCGTCTGTAAACGCAGAAGGTATTTCTTTTTTGACTAACACTAATCCACCAATCGAAAGGGATGAACGGATTTTCCTCTGGAACATTGGAGATTGAGGGATAACTCGATAGAAGAACATAAAATTTATGAGGCATAGATGTTGTAGACAGTCCCAGGCTGGAAATGGCCAACACTCGAGGGCATAGATATAAGGTGAGGGGGGGGGGGAAGGTTTATTGGAGATGTGCGGGGCAATTTTTTACTTTAAACAGAGTGGTGGGGGCCTGGAACTCACTGCCAAGGGTGGGAGGCATATATGATAGTGGCATTTAAGAGGCTTTTAGATAGGCACATGGAAGTGTAGGGAACAGGGGGATTGTGGGCCAAAGGGCCCGTTCCTGTTCTGTACTGTTCTATATTCAATGTCTTCGATAAATGTTTAGATGAAGTAAAACTAGGACAAAGCCATAACACCCTGAATTAGTGGAGAGATACAGCATGGAAACAAGCACTTCAGCCCACCGAGTCCATGCTAACCATTGAGTACCCGTTCACACTAGTTCTACATTACCCTACACATTTGGGACAATTTACACACCCACAAGTATTCGAGACGTGGGAGGAAACCGAAGCAAACGGAGGAAACCCACGTGGTCATGGGGAGAATGTGCAAACTCCACTGACAGCTCCCCAGGTCAGGATCCAACCAGGGCTTCTGCTGGGCCACTAGTGGCTCTACCAGCTGCACCATTGTGCCAATTCTAGTGAAGAAACATGAAAAACTGTGCAGAAGATCTTTTCAAATCAATCTGAACTATGCTGACCAGTTGTTGACCAGTGGCGAAAAACATTCCAGAAGAAGGAAACCTTCAGAGATGGTTTGATGTTTAATTTATAGATCACACCTCCTCCAAGATAGATGAGTTGGGACTAAAATATTTAACAATCCTAAACTGTGACTGGAACTGCAGCATTTGCAACTTAATCCCACAGGAACTCAGTGAACTCAAGTTTCTCATTATTTATCATCCGTGTATCTGCAATGATTTGAAAAAATATAGGGTGTGAGGACGACTGAAAAGGTCGTTGCTGGGAAGGGACATATTCGTTCTAGGATTTAAGGGTGGCATGGTGGCGCAGCGGTGGAGTTGCTGCTGCCTTACAGCGCTTACTGCGTCGGAGACCCGGGTTCGATCCCGACTATGGGTGCTGTCTGTACGGAGTTTGTACATTCTCCCCGTGACCGTGGATTTTCTCTGAGATCTCCGGTTTCCTCCCATACTCCGAAGATGTACAGGTTTGTACAATAATTGGCTTGGTATAAATGGAAATCATCCCGAGGGCGTGTAGGATAGTGTTAATGTGCGGGAATCACTGTCATTAGGCACAGTGCAAATTGGACTGGTTGCTCAACACTTTAGATAACTCCTCCTCCCATTCCCACACTGACCTTTCTGTCCTGGGCCTCCTCCATTGTCAGAGTGAGACCCAGCGCAAATTGGAGGAACAGCACCTCATATTTCACTTGGGTAGCTTGCACCCCAGCGGTATGAACATTGACTTCTCCAACTTCAAGTACCCCTTGCTTTCCTTCTCTCTCCATTCCCTCCCCCTTCCCAGTTCTCCTACCAGTCCTACTGTCTCGGACTACATTTTATCTCTGTACCACCCACTCCCCTGACATCAGTCTGAAGAAGGGTCTCGACCCGAAACGTCACCCATTCCTTCTCTCCAGAGATGCTGCCTGTCCCGCTGAGTTACTCCAGCATTTTGTGTCTATCTTCGATCACTGGTCATTGCGGACTCGGTGGGCCGAAGGGCCTGTTTCCGTGCTGCATCTCTAAGCTTAAAACTGAACTAAACTATCCTTAAATGACAGCATTACGAAGGTGTTAAAAGTTGTGCCCTTCGGAAAAAGAGCAGAGATGAGTCATTATCACACATCCTAGTCACATAGTCACTTGGCAAATAAACTTCCAAGCATTGAATCTGCCAATCTGTTCAGCTATGCCAGCAAACAATGTGCTCCTTTCTTTCTTGTCAGGAAATAGACGCGTCACTAATTGACTTGCATGACTAGACCATAGACAATAGATGCAGGAGTAGGCCATGGTGAATGTCGGTGCTGTCAAATGCACACCCTTGGCTTTAACTCCATTAGAAATTAGAAAGAGTTGAAGAAAAACAGTCTATGGAAAATGACTGAATTAAATCTGTTTTTAACAAAATTGCCAGTGGACTGTAATATCTTATTGGCAGTCTGGTTAATGTTTTTTGTTTCAACATTAACACAGCTGGAGTGGGTTACTGCGTTCCAAGTGCGGGAAGCTAACAGAATTGCAGCACACTGAAATCTGGCGTCATGGAAAGACAGAGAAACTGGGAGATGATCTGCACAGTTTACTCAGCAATTCCCCTGTGCTTTGTTTCTCCTTAAAAGTTATGGCTCAACAAATATTTAACTTAACACTCAGTGGAAAGAAATGAGTATATTTTGTGGTCATCACATTTCCGCCGGGAAAAAGGCTGTGTGTGATTGGGACTGCTAGATTGTAACAGTAGCAACATATTAAATTGCAGATTAGCTGCGAATAAACTAGCATCAAGGCATCCGAAAGGTTGTAAATACGTGCAAATGTCTTCAAGACCCCACAAGCTTGTGGACCGTATTCAAGGCTCCTTCCGCAACTTCACCGTTAACCCTTCTTCCTCCAAGGAATTTTGCATGGATTGATGGTTCTCCTTTTTGAGTGGCAAAGAGTCACGTAAATGTTCGACTCATTTATCCCTTTCCAAGTAGGCATGAAATTACCTCCAACCCAGCCCTAAACACAGAACAGAAATGCAATTGCAACCCCGGGTAATGAGCTTGTCCCCCATTTCTCTCGTCTGTGCCCCCAGCCTGGTGAGTCAGAGTACTGGGCAAATGTGGAAGCACATACTAACCACGAATCCCAGAAGATTCCTCTCCTCAAATATTTCCTCATTGAACAGCACGCACACTCTCTGTAATTATTTTACACCAATAACCATCTTATGCTACCATACCCAATATCAAAGCAAATGTTCTCTTTAGGTGCCTCTAATTCCGTAGAAGATTTCGGAGATTCTGCATGTCAGAGAAGACTTTTGAACTTTGACAGGTGTACAGTAGAGAGCATTTTGACTGGTTCCATCACGGCTTGGTTCAGCAACTTGAAAGCCCAGGCACGAAGAAGATCACAAAAAGTTGTGAACACTACCCAGTCCATCACCGGTTCTGACCTCCCTCCCATCAAAGGGATCTACAGGAGTCGCTGCCCCAAAAAGGCAGCCTGCATCATCAGAGACACTCATTTCACCCCTGCCATCGGGAAGAAGATATAAGAGCCTGAAAACTGCAATGTCCAGGTTCAGGTGCAGCTTCTTCCCTACAGCCATCAGACTATTAAACACTATAACCTCCAAATAAGCTCTGAACTACATATCTACTTGGGGGCATTGGTTGTGTCTTTTTGCACCGTTATTGTGTACACACACACACACATTTATACAACATGTTTTCTTGTTTATTACATTGTTTACAGTGCACTGTGTTTACATATTCTGTTGTGTTGCTGCAAAAATGTCATTGTTCTAGCTGGGACATATGACAATAAAGCTTGACCCTTGAACTGCACAGACTGCTGTCACCTTAATACAATCTGCAAAGCCACCTCACGCTCATGCTGATTAGTTCAGTTATCACAGTAAATTTCACAGAGATACCTCTGTCACCTTGCAGCGAATCGATCCAATACTCACGTGGAAAATTAAACTTGAAGCAGGACTGTGCTGCAATCATCCACTCAGCCCTGGTTTCGCAGAAGATGCCAATCTTATCCTTTGGCTTCAGTCCCAGGGCAGAGAGACCTTTGCCAAAGAGGTTCACACGTTGACCGACTTCTTCATAACTTAGCCATCTATATTCCCCGAGAATTAGCTGCAAGAAAGTCAAAATACTCGAGTTGTCAACGAGAAGGTAGAAGGCTGGAGATACTTCTTCCAAGTGTTATCACAGGGGGTGAGACACAAAAAGCTGGAGTAACTCAGTGGGACAGGCCGCATCTCTGGATAGAAGGAATGGGAGACCCTTCTTCTTCAGACTGAAGAAGGGTCTCGACC
This sequence comes from Malacoraja senta, assembly GCA_038087875.1. Classification (NCBI taxonomy): domain Eukaryota; kingdom Metazoa; phylum Chordata; class Chondrichthyes; order Rajiformes; family Rajidae; genus Malacoraja; species Malacoraja senta. Next base: position 52,204,911 of record CM075983.1, on the reverse strand, counting down.
CGAAACGTCACCCATTCCATCTATCCAGAGATGCTGCCTGCCCCCCCCCCCCCGAGTTACTCCAGCATTTTGTATCTATCTTCATGGTGTGCAGTTCCTCCCTACACTTTATCTCAATCTCATTCCAGAATCTGTAGCCCGCTCGGTGAGGCAGACGGCACTCAGCCAAGTAAACTGCCAAGCTCTGACAATTATGGCTTTTAGCCATTGATGAATCCATACAATGAAAGGTAGAATAATGAAAGGCACCTTGTCCAACACACAACCTTTCCCCGAAGGGGAAAAGTCACAGCTGGGTTATCATACACAAGATCAATTGCATCGAGGTCATTTCTAAGAATTGCGCCTTCCTCATCGGCAGACCTCACCAGTACAGATTGGCAACACGTCCCTCTTGCTGACCAGCAGCACTGGGGTACCTGAGATCCCTGCTCCACTCTCTACCTATGACTATGTAGCCAGACAGCTCCAAGGCTATCTTTAAATTCACCGATATCACCGTCATTAGGGGCATTGACAATAGTATAGGGAAGAGATTGATAATCTAGTTGAATGGTGCCAGAACAACAACATTACTCAACGTTGGCAAAACCAAGCAGCCGATTGTCGACTTTAGGAAGGACAACGAAACATGCAAGTGTCTTCATTAGCACAACGATAGTGGAGAGAGTCATCAGCTTCAAGTTCCTGAGTGCACATCTCTGATAATCTGTCTTGGGCCCGCCACACCTCCACTTCCTCAGAAGTTTGATGTTGCCGAATGCTCTATCTGTCGAGCTTCTACAGTGCAGCGCATCGTAGCCTGCTTCAGAAATTTGTATGCTCAAGTAGCCAAGAGTCTTCAGAAATTGACGGACATTGCCCAGACCACCATTCACACTGACATTCCCACTGCTGAATGGATTCACAGCAAGTGCTGCCTCAAGAAAGCAGCTAAATTTAATTATCTCCCTGGCCAAGCTCCCTTCTTTTTGCTAACATTGGGAAGGTGGTAGGTACTTGAGCCAGAGAACCGTTACCTCCAGGTTCAAGAACAGTTTCTTCCCATCAACCATCAGGTTCTTTAACCACCCTGCATAAGACCAACCACAAACCCACCTCAACCCTACCGAACCACTCAAAGTTGCACTGCTACCGTTGCTCTGTATGCTTCACACTATTTCTCCAGTCTACTGGTCATTTATTGCCTGTTTATCATTGCTGCTGGTGCATCATGTGTGTCTGTAAAGCTGCAGCAGGTACCAATTTCATTGTCCTGGTTCACATCCTGTGCATATGACAAACACTTGACTCCTGACTCAAATTAGACTGCATGACATTTGAGGGGAGGTGGGGAAAATCTCAGTTTCTCGTCGAGGAGATTATGGGGGAGAAGGAAGGTGAAAGGATGGGAAAAGATGCAAGAGGGAATACAAGAAACAATGGAAAAATGTAAGAACTTTTGATGCTGCATTTTAATCTCACGATAGAGGATAAAGCTGTGGAAAACCAAAAAGCTGAAACTATTAAACAGATGGGGGCGAGAGTGAAAGGGGTGTTGGCTCTACCATCACTTGTTAATCCTGGCTAAATTGGACCAGCTAGGACTTCAAAATGGGGTTACGTTTCTGGGTTGCTGGGAGATTTGGTCAAATTAGAATTGCTCTCTGCAGAGCTGGGACAGGCTGCGAGAGGTGCCAGGGAGTCTGGAACTTAGATACAATTTGCAAGCAAAGAATGGGAAGCCTTGCAAACCCTGTCAATCTGGTGCTAAAAGCATAGAATGGATTGGATGGCTGCAGACCAGACATACACCTTGTAAATAGTTTGTAAATAATGTTGCAGTCTGACTTTGCTAAGTGTTGATTGGATGGGGTGTTGAGCCTTGTCTGAGGTTTCTGTTAATCAGGGCAAATGTTTCCAAGTTGACTTCATCTCGAAGTCTGTTGTGAATACAATGTATTGAACTGTTGTATCATTGGGTTAGGGAAATGCCTGTTATGTATGGGGTTAATCGATATCTGTAATTGGGTGATTAAAAAACCACCCCCATGTGGTTCGGCCCCACGAGTTCCCGGGACATATAAAAGTCCCTGATCACGAGGCTCATCTTCTGGAAGAGCGCTCAGGACCGTGTAACCTTCTGGAGTGCCTCTGTCTGAGCGAGGCCTAGAGGGCTTGAACAGATAGACGTGAGGAACGAACCCGCGGTGGGATAGTGTGTGAGCTTTTGGTAAAATTATAATTTAGTTGATTCAAGTGCTTGATTCAGTGCTTTTACTGAAACTAGACTGGGGGGAAGCCTAGAAACGAGCAATTAGGCATGCTCAACATGAACAAGCCAACATGTTTGGACAGACCATTGTTTATAACCTTTTCACCCATCTTCATCCCACCCAAGATGGACACAAAATGCTGGAGACCTCAAAGTACTAAGAAGGGCCTCGACCCGAAACATTACCCATTCCGTCTCTCCAGAGATGCTGCCTGTCCCGCTGATTTACTCCAGCATTTTGTGTCTATCTTCTGTCTAAACCAGCATCTGCAGTTCCTTCCTACACATTCCATTGCACCCAGTCTAACCCAGGATTGATATCCACTATAAACCCACAGATCTGGACAGAGTATGCAAGTGATTATTCCAAAACTCCAGCTCGTCTACACAAGGCTCACTTTCGGTTGTACAGGGAGACAAAATATTGCTGCAGCTGAAACCCCTTCTGCTCTGGATATTGCTTGTGCAATTTTAATTCAGTATCGCCTCGGGTTTCTTACCTTTTTAAACACTTTGCCGTTGGCTTGGACTTCGTTTTCTTCACTCAGCATCTCCCGTGTACCCAGACAATCATGTTCTGGAAATTTCTTCACAGCAGCGTCAAAGAGCTTGTCCAGTGTATCCAATCCAGGGAAGTCCACACTGGCAAGCGAGTCAAAGTGGTCCACGGAGCGGAATGGGCTGCCGGGCTTGTCGGATGTGGCCTTTGCCTTGATTCGTTTTGCCATGGCCTTTTTATTCTTTGCATCAGAGAGGAAATACCATGGGACAAAGGTGAGGGTTGTATACAGCCACATCAGCAAGTAGATAGGAAGCAAGAAAATATGGGGCACCTCTTGTTTAAGTGTCATGACGGGTTTGTTTGTCCTCTCTAATCAGCAGGAAGCCCAGAGTATGACGAAAGCAATGACGTGATCAGGAAAGAGAAAAGGCGAAAGCGAGAGTTACCCCGGCGTTTTACAAGCGAACAGGAGACACTGGTCAGTTCACATTGAATGATGTGCAGGAAAAAGAGAGAAAATAAATTAGACGTTAGTACCATGGATAACACACCATCCTAAATACAAATATATTTAGCAATGAAAAGATTAAAGCAAAGCTATGCAGCGAATTAGGAGGCATGAGCAGGAAGGGTCAGCAGGGGCAAAACCCCCCTTATAATTGATGAATAAATTGAGGGTGCATACATGTATAAAAAAGGTCTCTTTAACGTCCCCATTAAAAATCAGTCAGATATAAAATTCCTACACATGTCCCCACCATGATTCATTCCATCAGCTCAGAAATCTATGCTGATGGAGACTACCTGGGCATTAAATCACCACTTGGACAACACCGAATGCAGCTGAAACACACAAGTTCTTATCGCATGTTAACAAGCAGAAGCGCCTAGAACAGAGATTTAAATGCACACACATGTAAGACTGGCCTATCCTTTAAAAATCAGTTTAGCAGTTTTCTGTCATGTCCCCTCCACTGTTATGGCAAAATAAAGTACAGGTGAAAATGTTTAAGATCCAGAATAATTTACTTAATATGTTTTGAACGTGCCTTTGTAAAATAAAGTTTAAAACTCTCACTGTGACCCTATTGCAGTACAGTTGTGATAAGTACAAAAACAAAAGATGGCACATTTTGGAATCAACCAGTTCCCTGGCACAAAAGAAAGGGGAGCATGGGATGGGGGCAAGGCACACAATGAATATCCAAGTGTAGACACACAGAGCTGGAGTAACTCAGTGGGTCAGACAGCATCTCTGGAGAAAAGGAACCGGTGACTTTTGGGTCGAGACCCTTCTTCAGACTGAGAGTCAGGGGAAAGGGAAACTAGTGATATGGAAAGGTACAAAGAACAAATAAATGAAAGTTATGAAATGGACAAATCAAAGTGTGCCAGTTAAATAGTGCCTGCCCATGATCCAGTCAGAAGCACAATTTAAACTGCATTCCTTAAAATCACAAGGAGAAATTTGAAATGCGTTCAGATAAGAAAAATTTCTTAACATAGTTTGAAAGAACAATCGCCTGGGCTAAAACCAAGACGATCAGCCATGTTCACCTCACATTCACACAGGAGTTGCATCAAAATTATCCGGAAGGTGCTTCACAAGATTCATACACAGACTATTGTATACATTCTGGACCTGAGCATACAGTGCAGGTTTGTGCACTAGCATGGCAACATACAGATCCCACAGGCAGCTGAATTAGTGCTTATGGAGTAACAGTAAATCACATCTTTTTCTGGCACTTACATTTGGGCATTTAAAAATAACCTATCCCTATTACTTAACAGAATTACATCTTCATTTCAATTAAATGTTTCTTTTGAAAGAGTTAAACATGCAATCTACATCAGAGGCGAGGATCATCCGGGTTCAGCTCACCAACAGTTCACACTCTCCTTGGGAACGAGTTGAACTGGTGCGCGGGGCGTGGGAAACCAGTTTCAGGTACTTACAACAGATCTTACTTTGGGAAGACTTCAGGTTCTTTTGGAGTTCCTATTCTTTTGGATTTGTTTAAACCTGCCGAAAAAACAGAAGTAAAACAATCAGTTCACATGAAAACGGCCAAAAAAATGTATGCACTATCTACACTTTATTCATTTAGCTCTTTCTTCCAAACTAAAGACTGTGACTCAGTGATATGTTTCATCCGAGCTTCAAGGCTTTGGGTCCATTGTAGGGACTGGGGCAAAAAAATACACCATTTTGTGAATGTCAACAGCATCTTCAACCATCTCGCTTGCACTTCACACATTTCAGCTCTCATCTCTTCTCTTTCTGCCCAGAATTAGTATAGTGTTAGCCTTCTCCACCCATGAAGCCTTCAAAATTGCCAAGACCCACAGCAAGTTTAAGAAGGAACTGCAGATGCTGGAAAATCGAAGGTAGACAAAAATGCTGGAGAAACTCAGCGGGTGAGGCAGCATCTATGGAGCGAAGGAAATAGGCAACGTTTTGGGTCGAGACCCTTCTTCAGACTGATGTGAGGGTGGGGGGGGGGGAAGAAGAGAGGAAGAGGTGGAGACAGTGGGCTGAGGGAGAGCTGAGAAGGGGAGGAGAGAGCAAGGACTACCTGAAATTAGAGGTCAATGTTCATACCGCTGGGGTGTAAACTGCCCAAGCGAAATATGAGGTGCTGCTCCTCCAATTTACGGTGGTCCTCACTCTGGCCATGGAGGAGGCCCAGGACAGAAAGGTCAGATGATATCACCACCGGGCAAGTCTTCTCATCCCCTCTGTACCAACAGTTTAAAAAGTGACTATTCTGCAATGTTCTGCTTCACCAATCCCCTCATACCTCAACCTTTTGACTTCTCCCTCCCACATCTAAACACTTTCCAAGTGAACTCGCAAGATACTTTAGTTTAGTTTAGAGGTACAGCGCTGAAACGGGTCCTTCGACCCACTGAGTCCATGCCGACAAGCGATCCCCACACACTTACGCCATCCTACACACCAGGGACAATTTACAATTAGACCAAGCCAATTAACCTAAGTCTTTGGAGTGTGGGAGGACACTGGAGAGCGCGGAGAAAACCCACGCAGGTCACGGAGAACGTACAAACTCCGTACAGACAGCACCCGTAGTCAGGATCGAACCAGTGTTCGGGGTAGGGTATTGATATGGTTAGAGAAGTGGTTGGCAGACAGGAAGCAAAGAGTAGGAATTAACAGGTCCTTTTCAGAATGGACGAGCGAGGGGCTGGAAGGCTCGATGTTGGGACCCCACTTATTAACAATATATTAACGATTTAGATGAGGGAATTAAATGTGACATCTCCAAGTTTGCAGATGACACTAAACTGAGTGGCAGTGTGAGCTGCAATGAGGATGCTGAGGCTGCAGGGCGACTTGGACAGGTTGGGTGTGTGGGTAGATACATGGCAGATGCAGTATAATGTGGATAAATGTGAGGTTATCCACTTTGGTGGCAAGAACAGGAAGGCAGATTATCTGAATGGTATCAGATTAGGAAAAGGGGAGGTGCAACAAAAAGCTCCCGGAAATACTAGGGATCCAAGGATCTATTGGGAGGGAGGAACTGAAGGGAATCCACATTAGTCAGAAAATGGTGTTAGGTAAACTGTTGGGACTGAAGGCAGATAAATCCGCAGGGCCTGATGGTCTGCATCCCAGAGTACTCAAGGAGGTGGCCCTAGAAATCGTGGATACATTGGTGATCATTTTCCAATGGTCTCTCAACTCTGAATCAGTTCCTGTGGACTGGAGGGTAGCCAAAGTAACTCCACTTTTTAAGAAAGGAGGGAGAGAGAAAACGGGGAATTATAGACCAGTTAACCTTACATCGGTAGTGGGGAAGATGCTGGAGTCAATTATTAAAGATGTTATAGCAGCGCATTTGGAAAGCAGTGACTGGATCAGTCAAAGTCAGCATGGATTTATGAAGGGGAAATCATGCTTGACTAATCTTTTGGAATTTTTTGAGGATGTAACAAATAGAATGGACAAGGGAAAGCCAGTGGATGTGGTGCATCTGGACTTTCAAAAAGCCTTTGACAAGGTCCCACATATGAGATTAGTGTGCAAAATTAGAGCACATGGTATTGGGGGTAGGGTATTGACATGGATAGAGAACTGGTTGGCAGACAGGAATCAAAGAGTAGGAATTAGCAGCTTATTTTCAGAATGGCAGGCAGTGACTAGTGGGATGCTGCAAGGCTTGGTGCTGGGACCCCAGTCGTTTATATTATGTATTAACGATTTAGACGAGGGAATTAAATGTAACATCTCTCAGTTTGCAGATGACACAAAGCTGTGAGCTGCGAGGAGGATGTTACGAGGCTGCAGGGAGACTTGGATAGGTTGGGTGAGTGGGCAGGTGAGTGGCAGATGCAGTATAATGTGGTTAAATGCGAGGTTATCCACTTTGGTGGCAAGAACATGAAGACAGATTTTGATCGGAATGGTGTCAGATTATGAGAACGGGAGGTGCAACAAGACCTGGGTGTTCTTGTACATCAGTCACTGAAAGAAAGCATGCAGGTACAGCAGGCAGTAAAGAAAGCTAATGGCATGTTGGCATAGCGAGAGGATTTGAGTTTAGGAGCAAGGAGGTCCTACTGCAGTTGTACAGGGCCCTGGTGAGACCGCACCTGGAGTATTGTGTGCAATTTTGGTCTCCTAATTTGATGAAGGACATAATTGCTATTGAGGGAGTGCAGCGTAGGTTCACCAGGTTAATTCCCGGGATGGAGGGACTGACATATGATGAAAGAATGGGTCGACTGGGCTTGTATTCACTTGAATTTAGAAAGATGAGAGGGGATCTTATAGGAACATATAAACTTCTTAAAGGATTGGACAGGCTAGATGCAGGGAAAATGTTTCCGATGTTGGGAGAGTCCAGAACCAGTGGTTACAGTTTAGAATAAGTGATAGGTCATTTAGGACTCGGATGAATCTGAATCTGAGATGAGGAAAAACCTCTTCACCCAGAGAGTTGTGAATCTGTGGAATTCTTTGCCACAGAAGGCAGTGGAGGCCAATTCACTGGGTGTTTTCAAGAGTTAGATTTAGCTCTTGGGGCTAAAGGAATCAAGGGATATGGGGGGAAAAGCAGGAACGGGGTACAGATTTTAGATGATCAGCCATGATCATATTGAATGAGGTGCTAGCTCGAAGGGCCGAATGGCCTACTCATTCACCTATTTTTCTAGCGCTGTAAGGCTCCACTGCTATGCCGCCAATTCTTCTAATTCAGTATATTGTACATACTGCACACAATGGCATCTCCTCTATATTGGCGATACAATAATGAAATCAGCTGACTGCAAGGGTCACCTCTTGTTGCCATGTGCCTATAGTTCAACTTCCACTCTGACCTCTGCCTTTGACCTCCAAAGTTCAACGCTCGGACAAGCTCTGACTGGGCACAATGCAACCTTTGGACTCAAAACTGGATTTGAGAATTAAAGGCTCAAAAGTCTGTTTATTGTCAATTAAAGAGCAGTTTCAAATTTCTAAAACTTCATACTTTTCTTCAGATTAATTTAGATAATTAATCTACTGCCCCTTTAAAAAAACAAATTTCTTCACCTGCCCCATCACCATTTACCACCACTTCACCTCTCCCTGCTATACACCCTCACGCTCCATTCTCCGCACCCTCCCTCGTCAGCATCAGAGACTGGTCTCCACCTCTTCTGTTTACATAGTTCTAACAATAGCATCTCAGCCTGAAACGTTAACGGTTTGTCTTGGATGACAAACAGTTAATGTTTGCCTAACGACCTCACTATTTCCAGAATGTCTATTTCTGTGGCGGATAATTAAAGCCGATTCTTGGCCCAACTTTTTTGCCAGTATCCCACTGTTAAAGGTTGGCCTCTTTGGACACAAGCCTGCATTTCCCTCTGATGTGGGCATCAACATTTCTGTGACATAATCTAAGGAGCAATGGAGGTGCATTTTAATCCTTTCTTCAACCAACCCATTGGGCTGCAGATTGGTCTGCAGTATAACTGCTGCCTCACAGTGCCAGAGACCCGGGATCAATGCTAACCTCGGGTGCTGTCCGTGGTGAAGTTTGCTCATTCTCCCTGTGACTGTATGGGTTTTCTCCCACATGCCTAGAGCATGCCAATTTGCAGGCGAATTGGCCACTAATCTGCCCCTAGTGTGTAGGGAGTGGATCCAAAAGTGGGATAACTAGTGTGAAACGGGTGATTAATGGTCGACGTGGATTTGGTGGGCCGAACCACTCAATTCCATGCTATATCTCTAAACTAAACACAGCAGTTCTCTATATTTGTGTGCCGTCTGTGCACAAATTGGCTGCAACGTTTCAACCTTGCAGCACGGTGGTGCAGCGGTGGAGTCCCTGCCTTACAGCGCCAGAGACCTGGTTACGGGTGCTGCCTACACGGAGTTTATACTTTCTCCTTGTGACCAGTGTGGGTTTTCTCTGGGTGCTCTGGTTTCCGCCAACACTCCAAAGACGTACGGGTTTGTAGACTAGTTGGCTTGGTATCAATGTAAATTGTCCCTAGTGTGTAGGATAGCATTAGTGTGTGCGTATCCCTGGTCGGCGTGCACTTTGTGGGCCGAAGGGCCTGTTTCCACGCTGCATCTCTAAACTAAATACTACACTAAACTTACAACCACGACTCCACCTCAAAAGGTACTTCACTAGTTGTGAAGGAACAGTACCAGATATCAGAAACCCCACATGGTATTATATAAATATGTCAAGTTTATATTTTGAGCACTCTACGTATAGGATTGTTAAAATGATTTTTAATATGTTTTACCCGCAATTCCTACAATGCACCAATTTCCAAAAGTAACCACTTCTTTGGCACAGAAACAGGACATGGTCCAACCCATAACAAGCTTTTCATTGACATGGCACAAGCAGCAGCAGGGCTACAACCCTCTGCCTAAATAGCAACTCACCTTGAATGTATGCACTCAGATTGCATTAATCAACTAGGAAATACACAGAAGTATACATTGGGTTTCTTACATTACGTCATTTAATCACGGTTTCTGGCTCTTACGAAGCGGTGCCAAGTTCAGATTCAACTGTAAAAATCACGTTTTCACAAACCTCAGAATTGGTGAGGGCAATTTTATGCTACTTTCCCGATAGCTGCAGCAATATTAGTGACTTATATGCGAACAATCACAATGAAAGATTCCCAACAGGAAGTAGGACAACTTAAAGTCCAGGACAACGGGTCACAGCTTAAGGATAGAGGGAAATCCTTTAGGACCGAGATGAGAAAAACCTTTTTCACACAGAGAGTGGTGAATCTTTGGAACTCTCTGCCACTGAAGGTAGTTGAGGCCAGTTCATTGGCTATATTTAAGAGGGAGTTAGATGTGGCCAAAGGGATCAGGGGGTATAGAGAGAAGGCAGGTACGGGATACTGAGTTGGGTGATCAGCCATGATCATATTGAATGGCAGTGCAGGCTCGAAGGGCCGAATGGCCTACTCCTGCACCTATTTTCTATGTTTCTAAATGTTACAGCTAGCAGATCTCATTATCTAGTCACCCTCCAGGCCCGATACAGAACCCGCCCATAAATGCTTCATGTCTTTTCATTTCCAACCCATTTTGGGCTGCGCTGTAAGGTTTTCACTCTTGATAATTGCCCTTTGTCAAATGCCTTACTCATCTCCCAACAGCTCAGGGAATCGGGTGCAATGCAGCAAATTACCACCACAAATACATCACTGTCGTGAGTCGCCACCCAATACAAAGAAAATGTTTTGCCTGCATAGGGTAGACACACAGCTGATTTAGAGGGAAGTCGAGGGAAGGATCTGTTGGAGAATGAGGATACATGCTGCATTCATCCAAAGTGTTGGTGAGGAACTCAACATCACTGCCCAAAGGTGGTGGGGGGGGGGGTGAGGTTTGGGGTCAAGACTCTTCTTCAGACTGTGTCAAGGGAGAGGGTGTCCAGAGACATGGAAGAGGAAGGTGTGAAAACGACAGATCAAAGCAGATCATAAGGAAATCTAGAATGGCTCATTGTTAGCTGAGGGGAAGGTGACAACGCAGTGTACAATCAGTAATATTTAATCAGGAGGATAGTAGAATTAGTCGGAGAACTACGATAGTTAGAGAAATCAATATTCATAACGCTGGTTTATAAACTGCCCAAGCAAAATATGAGTTGCTGTTCCTCCAATTTGCATTTGGCCTCACTCTAAAGTTTTTAGCAATCGGGTGATCACATAGGCCTGGGCTAAACACTAAAGGGCCTGTCCCACTTGGGCGTCCTTTGTGTGTCACGCAGGTGGCGCGCGAAGATTTTGTGAATCTCAAAATCCAGGGGCGCCGCGCGTGACCCTGCCTATGTTACCACATGCCATGCGCACATGACGTGCGCGCTTTGTGACGCGTAAATGACGCCCAAGTGGGACAGGCCCTTAACTCCCCCTCCCAGTCTCATACCAACCTGTCGGTCCTGGGCCTCCTCCACTGTCAGATTTCCTCTCCCCTGACTCTCAGCCTGAAGAAGGGTCTCAACCCAAAATGTCACCCATTCCTTCTCCCCAGAGAAGCTGCGTCCCACTAAGTCACTCCAGCTTTTGGTGGCTATCTTCGGTGTAAACCAGTTCCTGCCTACAATGATTATTTCTGCCCAGCAGGTATTGTGATGGGCCCAATGACCACATCCGTTCAGCAAGCTTGTGTTTCTATGACCCATGTAATGACTACTATAAAGTCATCAACTTCAACAAAAAGACCACCTTGGCTAAGATCCAAGAGGCCTTTTGAAGAAACTGATTTGTTTATCTGCATTACAAGCCAACTTACTGATTTGGCAAAGTTTACCTTTGTATTCTGGAAGAGCTTGTTTATCCACATAGATCAAATTCACATAGTTTAGAACCCGTTTGGAAACAGGTCATGGTGAGTGAATATGAATAGGTGGAGAAATGTGAGAAACAGTCGAGGTAGATGAATTAATACAATAGACGCCACATGCTCTTGTGCTTACATAGTTTTTACTAACTTGAAACATTGGACGAGTGGAAAAAGCAGATGTACAGGATCGGAAAATAAGAACAAGAGTTCTCATTGTCTTGTGGCATCCGTGACAAAGAGCAAATTGCTTAACATCTTCACCACATGGTATGACACTTTCTGTGGGCCTGAATAAAGTTGGGGTTATTAATGGATTAAGACAAGAAAGTCACACTTCAACAGCTCCTTCTCAGTCCAATATTTCAACTCTATTCATTGTGAAAGGTTACAGGAATCGAGCCAATCGTACAAAACTGGTGGATCAGCATTAGATTACCGAGAATGCCAGAGTATCAGGAGTTACATCTGCAGTCCCCATTCTTCATCCTACTCCTCCCTGTTGTGGTAAACCTTAAATCAACAGGTTTACATCTAATACAGCTGCCATAACAGGCAGCGACTCTTTCAAAGCTAAAAGCTGTGCCTCCTGAACGCTGTCAGCTAGGCAGCAAGTTATAGGCCCCAAATGTGCCCTTTAATCACACCAGACACCATGTTCGACAGGTTCTCCTGTTTCTGCCTGAAAGTCAAAGTCAAATTTATTCGTCACATGCACCAACCAAGGTAAAGTGAAAGATGGCTGGTCCACCATGGCATGCATCCCCGTTAAACTATTGGGATTTATGGTTGCAAGACCAAGGTTAGTGACAGTACAAAAACAGAAGACATTTTAAATCAATTCATGACAGAGTTTACTTCAATAAAGGTTGCTGGGAGCTCTATGAACACTGGAGAGATGGGACGCACTCAAATGATGTGCAGTTCTTCGACTTCGCCTCAGTTTAGTTGATAGGATCATCGGTGGTTTAGCTTTCTCAGAAGCATCCTTATTTCTTGTAAAAAAATAATCAGTAAATCCAATTTCTACACAGAGCTAAAAATAACTTCACTTGCCTCAATAAAAGGGGAACGTTTTGAAGATGTTATTTGAGGAGCTGGCTGCGGCAGTCGAATCTTCATTTTTTATGAAGATGGTTAACACGACTACCAAAGCATTCAGAATGTCCCCTTAGCAGGGGCACAGACATCAGATTATATTATGATTCACTTCTAATGAAAGGTCATTGACCAGAGAAATTTTAGTTTCAGAGATGCAGCATGGACACAGGCTCAATGACCAACCATTGATCACCCATTCACACGAGTTCTATGTTATCCCATTTTCACATTCACTCCCTGCATACAAGGGGTATTTTTTTTTTAAACTGAGACTAATTAACCTACAATACTCACGTCTTTGGGATGTGGGAGGAAACCGGAGCACCCAGATGAAGCCCACTCGGTCACAGGGAGAACATGCAAACTGCACACAGAGAGCAGCATAGGTCAGGATCAAACCCAGATCTCGGGTGCTGTGAGGCAGCAGCTCTACCAGTTGCACCACTGTGCCATTAACAGTTGCTGCCTGACCCTTCGAGGTATTTCCTGCACTTATGCTATTTCAGATATGCAGCATCTGCTGTATTTTCAATGTTTTATTAATCAATGTATTATTCACATTTTGATTACATTCCTGGATATCAAATCTACCAAAATTCCTCAGTTACACCTTAACAATTTCAACTTTATTCTTCAAGTCTGCATTTCATCCATTTCCCTTTTTGTTGGCCAACTCATTCTGTTCGCTCTTGGCTGCATAAGCGATTCCTCCTAGATTCCACATCAATAACGAGTTTATAAATCCACGTCACTGGTATTACACAAAACTCACCTGAAATTAAACACAAAGAAGTGAAGACTTCATGTGGCTGGTGTATGGAGGAGGAATGTTATCCAGAGCTCCCTCCTCAAGGTGGTGGTGGGCTGTTGCCTTGACCTGCTGTGCAGGAAGGAACTGCAAATGCAGGTTTAAACCGAAGATAGACACAAAATGCTGGAGCAATTCAGTGGGTCAGACAGCATCTCTGGAGAAAAGGAATAGGCCGCGACCCTTCTTCACACTGATAGCCAGGGGAAAGGGAAATGAGAGATATCGACGGTGATAGAGAGATATAGAACAAACTAGACTAAGTGGGACCCATTGGGTCCCATGTTCACACGGGAGGGCTGGTCCCCCAACGCAATATTCCACCTCTCCACCAAAAAATCACAGCCGTAAGTGGTAGCGTGTTTTCTAAAATCAATATACAGCGCAAACAGGAAGTGGTCAAGATTAGACTTTTAATTATATAAATAACTACACTAAGTCCCATGTTCACAAGGGAGGGCTGGTCTCACAATGCAATATTCCACCTCTCCATCAATTCCAAGTTTGCTGGCCAGTGTGTGGGGGGGGGGGGCTTTCTGGAACGCTAGCATGGGTGTTGTGGGCCGAAGGGACTGGTTTCCAGAGGGCTAGCATGCACATTGAGGGCCAAATGGATTCTTGGGCTGGCAACTCAGTCACAGGCCTGGCAGCTCAGTAACTCAAGCCTGGCAGCTCAGAAACTGCCAGAAATTCTGCTGAAAACAGGCGAGAGACTGTGAGAGAGAAGGGGGAGAGGGTGGACAATCAATTTTAGACATTTTCATCTCTTTTACTGTTGCAAAAGGCACGCAGTCTTGGACCTACGGAAATGACAGCCCAGGCTTACAGCCAGTGCGGAGAAGCAGTGCTAACTCCACGGCTCCGGGCTAGTGTCCCGTCAGCCCAGGGTTGTAGGTTAACCCGGCGAGACAGGCAGAGTTGGCGCAGGCCGTGGGGCGCTGCTCCCGTCTGATCCCTGACGTCTCTGGCAGCCCGCGGACAGACAGGGGGGCACGCAGGAGAGGACGGGGATGGCCCAGTGGCGGTACGGCAGCGATTGCGGCGCCGGAGACCCGGGATCGGTCCTGGCTGCAGATGAGGCACAAGTCTGTGTCCATGCTGCCGAGAGTTTTTATCGCTTGTGATCTTTGACAAATCCCATGACTCCTTGCATTTTTCGGAATACCGAACTCGCTTATGGGGGAGGGATGGAGAGAGGGGGCATGCAAAGATTACTTGAAGGTAGAAAAATCAATATTCATGCCACTGGGTTGTAAGCAGTCCAAGCGAAATATGAGCTGCTGTTCCTCCAATTTGCGTTTGGCCTTGCTCTGACAATGGAGGCGGCCTAGGATAGGTCAGTGTGGGAAATTGAAGTGTTTGCCTTGACCTGTTGCAGCCCATGTACAAGGGGTGTACCAGCCTGCCCCCCTTCATCGCCCCCTCTGCACAGCCATCCCGACAACCTAACCTACAATGCTGACAGTGCCTAAAGGAGGCATGTGCTATGCTGGAAAATATTAAGGAGAGGTGGCTGAAGTCTCATGTTGCAAGCAGCACTTCCCAGGCCTCCAGTGAATGGAGTTATCACCTGTCTTCACATGCCGAACAGGTATTCGCTTGGGGCAAAACGGCCTTTACTCCAGTGCATGAACAAAGACAGCTTTTTTTTGTGAAGTCTGAAAGGCAAAATGATTCTCAGAACTTGGCGGCAGAAATAGGCGGCACGGTGGCGTAGCAGTAACTGCATTACAGAGTCAGAGACCCAGGTTCAATCCTGACTACGGGTGCTGTCTGTATGTACAGTGGCTTGCAAAAGTATTCATACCCCTTGAACTTTTCCACATTTTGTCACGTTACAACCACAAACGTAAATGTATTTTATTGGGATTTTACATGATAGACCAACACAAAGTGGAAGGAAAATGATACATGGTTTTCAAATTTTTTTACAAATAAAAAACTGTAAAGTGTCGCATGCAAAAGTATTCAGCCCCCTTTACTCTGATACCCCTAAATAAAATACAGTGCAACCAATTGCCTTCAGAAGTCACCTAATTAGTAAATAGAGTCCACTTGTGTGTAATCTAATCTCAGTATAAATACAGCTGTTCTGTGAAGGCCTCAGAGGTTTGTTAGAGAACATTAGTGAACAAACAGCATCATGAAGCGCAAGGAACACACCAGACAGGTCAGGGATAAAGTTGTGGAGAAGTTATAAAAAAATATCCAAAGCTTTGAACATCTCACGGAGCACTGTTCAATCCATCATCCAAAAATGGAAAGAGTATGGCACAACTGCAAACCTACCAAGACTTGGCCATCCACCTAAACTGACAGGCCGGGCAAGGAGAGCATTGATCAGAGAAGCAGCCAAGAGGCCCATAGTAACTCTGGAGGAGCTGCAGAGATCCACAGCTCAGGTGGGAGAATCTGTCCACAGGACAACTATTAGTCGTGCACTCCACAAATCGGGCCTTTATGGAAGAGTGGCAAGAAGAAAGCCATTGTTGAAAAAAAGCCATAAGAAGTCCCATTTGCAGTTTGCCACAAGCCATGTGGGGGACACAGCAAACATGTGGAGGAAGGTGCTATGGTCAGATGAGACCAAAATTGAAGTTTTTGGCCTAAATGCAAAACGCTATGTGTGGCAGAAACCTAACACTGCACATCACCCTGAACACACCATCCCCACTGTGAAACATGGTGGTGGCAGCATCATGCTGTGGGGATGCTTTTCTTCAGCAGGGACAGGGAAGCTGGTCAGAGTTGATGGGAAGATGGATGGAGCCAAATATAGGGCAATCTTGGAAGAAAACCTGTTAAGAGTCTGCAAAAGACTTGAGACTGGGGCGGAGGTTCACCTTCCAGCAGGACAACGACCCTAAACATACAGCCAGAGCTACAATGGAATGGTTTAGATCAAAGCATATTCATGTGTTAGAATGGCCAAAGTCCAGACCTAAATCCAATTGAGAATCTCTGGCAAGACTTGAAAATTACTGTTCACAGACGCTCTCCATCCAATCTGACTGAGCTTGAGCTATTTTGCCAAGAAGAAAGGGCAAAAATTTCAGTCTCTAGATGTGCAAAGCTGGTAGAGACATACCCCAAAAGACTTGCAGCTGTAATTGCAGCGAAAGGTGGTTCTACAAAGTATTGACTCAGGGGGGCTGAATACCTTTGCACGCGACACTTTTCAGTTTTTTTATTTGTAAAAAAAATTTGAAAACCATGTATTATTTTCCTTCCACTTCACAATTATGCACCACTTTGTGTTGGTCTATCACATAAAATCCCAATAAAATACATTTACGTTTGTGGTTGTAACGTGACAAAATGTGGAAAAGTTCAAGAGGTATAAACACTTTTGCAAGCCACTGTAGTTTGTACGTTCTCTACGTGACCTGCGTGGGTTTTCTGAGATCTTCGGTTTCCTCCCACACTCCAAGGACGTACATGTTTGTAGGTTAATTGGCTTGGTATAAATGTAAAATTGTCCCTAGCGTGTGCAGGATAGTGTTAGTGTGCGGGATCGCTGGTCGGAGCGGACCCAGTGGGCTGATCAGGTCAACTGTTTCCGCGCGATATCTCTGAACTAAGCTGTAAACTCGCTGCCTAACATCTTCCGCATGCACTATTCTCCTGCCGACAGCTGGATTCTAAGCACAGCGAGCAGCAAATCACAGACTCGTATCCCAGCTACAATTCCAACAGCGAAACATAAACATAGAAACATAGAAAATAGGTGCAGGAGTAGGCCATTCGGCCCTTCGAGCCTGCACCGCCATTCAATATGATCATAGCTGATCATCCAACTCAGTATCCTGTACCCGCCTTCTCTCCATACCCCCTGATCCCTTTAGCGACATCTAACTCCCTCAATGAACTGGCCTCAACTACCTTCTGTGGCAGAAAGTTCAAGAGATTCACCACTCTGTGTGAAAAATGTTTTTCTCATCTCGGTCCTAAAGGATTTCCCCCTTATCCTTAAACTGTGTCCCCTTGTCCTGGACTTACCCAACATCGGGAACAATCTTCCTGCATCTAGCCTGTCCAACCCCTTAAGAATTTTGTAAGTTTCTATAAGACCCCCCCTCAATCTTCTAAATTCTAGCGAGTACAAGCCGAGTCTATCCAGTCTTTCTTCATATGAAAGTCCTGACATCCCAGGAATCAGTCTGGTGAACCTTCTCTGTACTCCCTCTATGGCAAGAATGTCTTTCCTCAGATTTGGAGACAAAAACTGTACGTATTACTCCAGGTGTGGTCTCACCAAGACCTTGTACAACTGCAGTAGAACCTCCCTGCTCCTATACTCAAATGCTTTTGCTATGAATGCTAACATACCATTCGCTTTCTTCACTGCCTGCTGCACCTGCATGACTACTTTCAATGACTGGTGTACCATGACACCCAGGTCTCGTTGCATCTCCCCTTTTCCTAATCGGCCACCATTTAGATAATAGTCTACTTTCCTGTTTTTGCCACCAAAGTGGATAACCTCACATTTATCCACATTATACTGCATCTGCCATGCATTTGCCCACTCACCCAGCCTATCCAAGTCACCTTGCAGCCTCCTAGCATCCTCCTCACAGCTAACACTGCCCCCCCAGCTTTGTGTCATCCGCAAACTTGGAGATGTTGCATTCAAATCCCTCGTCCAAATCATTAATATATATTGTAAATAGCTGGGGTCCCAGCACTGAGCCTTGCGGTACCCCACTAGTCACGGCCTGCCATTCTGAAAAGGACACATTTACTCCTACTCTTTGCTTCCTGTTTGCCAGCCAGTTCTCTATCCACATCAATACTGAACCCCCAATACCATGTGCTTTAAGTTTGTATACTAATCTCTTATGTGGGACCTTGTCAAAAGCCTTCTGAAGGTCCAGATATAACACAGCCACTGGTTCTCCCTTATCCACTCTATTAGTTACATCCTCAAAAAATTCTATAAGATTCGTCAGACATGATTTACCTTTCGTAAATCCATGCTGACTTTGTCCAATGATTTCACCACTTTCCAAATGTGCTGCTATCGCATCTTTAATAACCGACTCTAGCAGTTTCCCCACTACCGATGTTGGACTAACTGGTCTGTAATTCCCCGTTTTCTCTCTCCCTCCCTTTTTAAAAAGTGGGGTTACATTAGCTACCCTCCAATCCTCAGGAACTACTCCAGAACCTAAGCAGTTTTGAAAAATTATCACTAATGCATCCACTATTTCTGGGGCTACTTCCTTAAGTACTCTGGGATACAGCCTATCTGGCCATGGGGATTTATCGGCCTTTAATCCATTCAATTTACCTAACACTACTTCCCGCCTAACTTGGATTTCACTCAGTTCCTCCATCTCATTTGACCCGCGGTCCCCTGCTATTTCCGGCAGATTATTTATGTCTTCCTTAGTGAAGACAGAAACAAAGTAGTTATTCAATTGGTCTGCCATGTCCTTGTTCCCCATGATCAATTCACCTGTTTCTGACTGCAAGGGACCTACATTTGTTTTAACTAATCTCTTTCTCTTCACATATCTATAAAAACTTTTGCAGTCAGTTTTTATGTTCCCTGCCAGTTTTCTTTCATAATCTATTTTCCCTTTCCTAATTAAGCCCTTTGTCGTCCTCTGCTGGACTCTGAATTTCTCCCAGTCCTCTGGTAGGCTGCTTTTTCTGGCTAATTTGTACGCTTCATCTTTTGTTTTGATACTATCTCTGATTTCCCTTGTTATCCATGGATGCACTACCTTCCCTGATTTATTCTTTTGCCAATCTGGGATGAACAATTGCTGTAGTTCATCCAGGCAGTCTTTAAATGCGTTCCATTGCATATCTACTGTCAACCCTTTAAGAATCAATTGCCAGTCAATCTTGGCCAATTTACGTCTCATACCCTCAAAGTTACCTTTCTTTAAGTTCAGAACCCTTGTTTCTGAATTAACAATGTCACTCTCCATCCTAATGAAGAACTCAACCATATTAAGGCCACTCTTGCCCAAGGGGCCACGCACAAGACTGCTAACTAACCCTTCCTCATTACTCAATACCCAGTCTAGAATAGCCTAGTTGGTTACTCTACATGTTGGTTTCGAAAACTATCCCGCATACATTCCAAGAAATCCTCTTCCTCAGCACGCCTGCCAATTTGATTCACCCAATCTATATGTAGATTATAACTGTTTTACCTTTGTTGCACGCATTTCTAATTTCCCAACTCCACTACTACTGTTAGGTGGCCTGTACACAACTCCCACTAGCGTTTTCTGCCCCTTAGTGTTTCGTAGCTCTACCCATATCGATTCCACATCCTCCAAGCTAATGTCCTTCCTTTCCATTGCATTAATCTCCTCTCTAAC
Organism: Malacoraja senta; assembly: GCA_038087875.1. Classification (NCBI taxonomy): domain Eukaryota; kingdom Metazoa; phylum Chordata; class Chondrichthyes; order Rajiformes; family Rajidae; genus Malacoraja; species Malacoraja senta. Next base: position 52,185,057 of record CM075983.1, on the reverse strand, counting down.
CAGCAACGCTACCCCACCTCCTTTTCCTTTCTGTCTATCCCTCCTGAATATTGAGTATCCCTGGATGTTCAGCTCCCAGCCTTGGTCACCCTGGAGCCATGTCTCCGTGATCCCAACTATATCATAATCATTAATAGCTATCTGCACATTCAACTCATCCACCTTATTACGAATGCTACTTGCATTGAGACACAAAACCTTCAGGCTTGTTTTTACAACGCTCTTACAATTATGTTGAAAAGTGGCCCTTTTTGATTTTTGCTCTGGATTTGTCTGCCTGCCACTTTTACTTTTCACCTTGCTACCTATTGCTTCTACCCTCATTTTACACCCCTCTGTCTCTCTGCTCACACATTTAAGAAACCCACTCTTATTCTCTGTTTATTATTTTTTTCTTCTTTCCCCCCTACATGTTGGGTCTGAGTGCTTCCCTTCTCTGCCTCTTGCCTCACACACTGTCTACTAGCTTTCTCTATTTGAGTCCCTCCCCCCAACCCCCCAAGCGAGTTAACTTCAGCCAAAAGATCAGCACTTTCTGGCTATTTCCCACCATTTGTTGTGACGTTCATGAACTCTCACAATTTGTTCACATAAGTTTCAGCTTCCACTTGCTTCTGCCGACAGCTTCATGCAAGAGAGCTGATGGACAAGAATCCAACTTTAGGAAATTAGAACTGCAGAAGAGAATTAATTCCACTTGCACTTTCCTCTCACAACATTAATGCCTCACTTGAAGCAAAATAAACCACTCAATCATATTGCACCTGTCAGAAATAGAGTTTTGATTGCCAGGGAGAATCAGGCCAACAAGATAAACATTGCCCATGAAACATTTGTCCTTGCAATTGGGACAGCTACACAAGGTAAAACGCAATGAGGTCAAGAAAATTAGATTGTCATGACCGCACATAGGAGTGAATTGGATGGGTGCAAGATAGTTACAAACAGCAAGCTAGGGCGAATCACCGAGTGGGTGGATGACTACAAATGGGTCCAAGATCAACTCTCCCAATCTCCAGGGTTTCTTCACTGCAGATGCGGCAGCATTGTGGTCAAGTTACGGAACTAATATCTAGACGCCTGCCAAATCTGGAGACTCGAGTTCAAATGCCATTATTGGAAGCCTGAAGTTTAAATTCAATTAAATAAACATGGGGGTATCATTAAGAGCCCACTCTGTTCGTTCAAATGCTTCAGGCAAGTACATCTGCTCCTGTTGCCGCACTGAATTGCATGCAACTCCAAATGCACCTTCGGAAAAGGCCGAAAAGCCACTCTGTTCAGGCAGAAACATCCAGATTCTGTAAAATGGATACATTTTGCAACAGAAACAGCGCTGGCCTTTATTTCTCAGGCGTTAGAATATGTTCATCATAGTTCATTCACAAAGATCTGACTAACTTTTGTGCAATATTTCAGAATCTCGAGTTAGACATTTCCTCTCAGCCCTGTCGTTGCCCCTTAATATCTTAAACTTCCTTACTAACTCCGCTTCCTACTAAATTCCAAGAAATATGTTTCATCTTTCCTTGTACTTTAACTCTTCTGGTTTAGATTTCACCACAATATTTACAGCATTTGCCCTGCCAGGAGTCATCGTTCCCAAGGAATGGTGTCCGATTCACTGACCAGGGCTTGAGGAGGCCGTTGCAGCTATATCCTCTTGCACTAGACTCCCTCATGTGATGGCCAACATTTTTATGATACATAAAGATCAACAAATCTGCTTGGAACATCATTTCCTGCAACCTTTCAGCACGCACTCTGAGAATCAGAGTGGACACAGTGGAAACGGGCCCTTCAGCCCAGCTCACCCGCACCGGCCAACATGTCTCAGCTACACTAGTCCCACCTGCCTGCAGTGGTCAATATCCCTCAATACCTGTCCTATCCATGTATCTGTCTTTAACTGTTTCTTAAACGTTGGGATACTCCCTGCCTCAACTACCTCCTCTGGCAGCTTGTTCCATACACCCACCACCCTTTGTGCGAAAATGTTACCCCACAGATTCCTATTGTCTTTCCCCCTTCACCTTAAACCTATATCCTATATTCACCTACTCTGGGCAATCTACCCGATCTATTCCTCTCATAGTTTTATACACCTCTATAAGATCACCTCTCATCCTCCTGCGCTCCAAGGAATAGAGTCCCAGCCTACTCAACCTCTCCCTATAGCTCACACCCTCTAGTCCTGGGAACATCCTCGTAAATCTTCTCTGTACCCATTCCAGCTTGACAACATCTGTCCCATAACATGGTGGCCAGATATCCTTATTAGGTTCCAATTGGATCAATGTATTTGCTCAAATCTAGCTGACATTCTGCTCACTCAATCCCAGCAATGTGCAATATAATGCCGTCACAACCCGAAATGTCACCCATTCCTCCTCTGCAGAGATGCTGTCTATCCCACACACACACACGAGGGACAATTTTTTAAAAGCATTTATCCCAAATCAATTAAGCTGCAGACCTGTTTCGTAATTGGACTGTGGGAGGAAACCAACGTGGTCACAGGGAGAATGTACAAACTCCGTATAAACAGCACCCATAGTCAGGATCAAACCCAGGTCTCTGCCGCTATAAGGCAGTAGCTCTATCGCTGTGCCACCCACTGTTTAACACACCTATTTTGTAATACATCCTGCATGCCCATTACTTTCAGCAACATCCCTAACCAAAGTATCCAGGACAGCATTGGAAGATGGACAAGTCCTACACTAATCAGATAACACTGCATAAAGACCAAGGCAGCAAGCAAGCTGCCAATATGGAATCTTTTCTGCCAAACTCAACTATTGCCGACTCCCCAATGGAATTTTTCACAGCTGAATACGATTAAGGAATATAGTTGGAAGAGCTCATGTCTAATCGAATCCACACAGAACCAATGGAAGAAAGCAGTCAGCCTGAAGGATCGGGGACTATAGTATTCTTAGATTGATAGTAGCAATTTTCAATTCACATATATACCTACCCATTGATGAAGGAACTTCTAGCCGAAACATTTAACCATTTCTCTTGCCACAGGCATTGTCTGTCCAGCAGAGCAGTTGTAGCATTTCTGATTTTTTTTACTTCAGATCATCAGCATCTATAGTCTGATTTTTATTTACCAGGCTACATTGGGTTATGTAAACTTTAAAGGCATATAATCCGGTCATAAATCTAGCATAAAGTTACCGCTTCAAACGATTTCCGTTGACAGAAGCACTTTTTAAAGTGAGAACAATAGCTCAAGACTTACTCAACAGTACGCCACTTTGTCCTGGAGTCATCTTACACAGATTCTTAAAATCTTGCAAAGTAAATACCTCAAGGAAAATAAAAAGTTAAACCAGTGCCCTTACCAGTAGCGCCGAACACTGACTGAGAGACTTCAGACGTGCAGCCCATGCCTTCAACCAGCTGAGAGGGTCTGGAATGCAGCATGTGGAGGCAGAGCTGATCTTTTTATAAGCAGCATGTTCGCTACACCAAACTAGCTCACGATCCTCAGCAGTGGGTGAAAGGGGAGAACACTTGGGCAGGAAGTGATTCAGAAATATGACTGGGACATTTTATCATGGTAGAAGTCTTAACAAAATCAAAAAGGGAAACAGCAATCAATATTTACAGTCACATTACGGCAGGCCTGGTGCGTGGCAACAACCCAACAGTTACGTCGCACGGATTGGATGTAAACAGGATTGACGCAAGATCTAAACATTTAGCATGACGACAAGCTGGCAAAGAACTGCCTTTCCACGCATCACCTTTGGTTGTGCGTAACGCACCCCTTCACAATCTGCAGCTGCCAAAATCAAGATCACTCAAGGAATAGACTCAAAAAGCTGGAGTAACTCAGTAGGTCAGACAGTCCATTAGGGAAGTCCAGTGTGTGGGACTAGTGATGAAGGGATAGCAGTATATGGCCATGCTGATCGGTAACAAGATGTCACCCAGGCCAGGAGACTATTTGTGAGCTAGTCACAGAAGTGGATCTGCAATCACACACTACAGTTGCGCTACACTTTAAAATCTCAATTCCCTTATCATGTAACTGTGAATGGTTCGACTGTAATCATGTATTGTCTTTTCGCTGACTGGTTAGCACGCAACAAACACTTTTCACTGTACCTCGGTACATGTGACAATAATTAAACTAATTGAAACTGTGCAACTTGCAGAAGTGGCATTTTCATATGACATCTTCCCTTGGCCTTCAAGAGCCTGGAGGGACAGAGGTTTGGGATCCAGTCTTGGAAGAAACTTCAGAGTTAATGGAACCTGCAGGGGAGGACACCAGCCATTTTTACATAGTTCTGTCTACATGCAATTCCAGGACCATAGCATTGTAAAAAGACCTCTGTAATAGCCAATAAAGAATTTTGGTTCATGGATAATCAGAAATCCACAAAAAAATATTTTTCTCACCTCCATTCGGTTTAAACCAGCATCTGTAACTCCTTCCTAAATGTGACCTGCATTACCAGGAATGGAATTAAATCATCATCTGCTGAGAACACCTTCATGTCTGACATTAGCTGGAGAGAAGGTCAGTAATGAAGCAGCCAAAGATGCTTGGAGTGAGAAGTCAAGACCCTTATTCAGATGAGGGCCAGGGGAGAGGGGGAAACTGAGATAAGTAGGGTGTGAAAACAAAACATCAAAGGGGATGAAGCTCAAGGAAAATGTAGCTAGTCATTGTTAGCTAGGAGAAGGTGACAACAAAGCATAGAGTCCCTTTTTGAAACCAGCTCATGTATAGCAATGTAGCATTACCATATGTATTTACATTATTAAAAATCACAAAGCAGAAAATACTAAATGTAGGCTGAAATTTGGCCAAAATCAATGCAGGTCTTTAATGTCTTAAAATATGTTGAAATTAACAATTTGTTTGAAAAAATGTCACAGAGCACAAATTGCGTGTTCAGGTCTGTTCTGGATTAACTTGAATAAACCGAGAACTTAGTGAAACAATTTTATACAATATACCCAAATTTCCCTTAACCCAGCTATAACTTACTTGGTGAAGTCAACAGCATTGGAGTGGTGTCACCACTAGTACGTGGAATAATCTGTGTAGAGTTACACTTTGGGGTATTGTACTAATATTAGAACCCTAGTTACTACTCTTCACATTTTTAAATCATTCAAACATTCCAGTACCTCGTGCTGGTGAAGGTAAGAATAGGAAGATAGGGGAAATGAATGTGTGGCTGAGGAGTTGGGATTCAGATTTCTGGGTAATTGGGATCTCTTCCGGGGCAGGGGTGACCTGTACAAAAGGGACGGGTTGCACCTAAACTGGAGGGGGACCAACATTCGAGCGGGAAGGTTTGCGAATGTTACACGGGAGGGTTTAAACTAGATTGGCAGGAATTGGTGGGATCTCGTGCAGGACAGAGGCATGCGAGAGGCTAGAAATTGGTATGGATGGTGTGGGAAAGGTTAGTGGACAGAATAGACAGGTGAAAGGCAGAGAGCATGGAAGGAGGGGGGGGGGGGGGGAGGTGGAAGAGTTGGAGTGGCCCGTCCAGCCTTGCGAGTGCATTGTGACGTCACTCTGATTTTTTTTTGCAAAATGGGTGAGTTTGAATAAATCTGGCTGTTTTTTAAATTTCAACGATTAATAACTTTGGAAATATAGGTGGAAATGCAATGGGAATATGTTTATTACCACCACAGGAAAAATGCGGGTAGGATGTGTGAAAATGGGAAAGCTGTGGCCTAGCTTTTGGAAGAAGATAGGAGTCAACCAGATTGGCACACACAGAGACAGCCACACACACATCTTGGGCACAAACAAGACGAAGACTTTTAGTTATATAGAGATAAGGGGGGAAAAGGGTGAATATCAAAGTGGTCACCTCTGTGTGGAGCCACAGGAGATGGGCAAGGTCATAAATTAGTATTTCTCCTCTGTATTTACCGAGGAGAAAGACAGTAGGACGGAGGGAATTGGAGCAGTCACTGGAAGTGGCTTGAGAGCAGTCAGGGTTAGTCGAAGAAGTACTGAAGGTACTGTCGTGTTTGAAGGTAGACAAATCTCCAGGGCCTGATCTGATATATCCGAGGACATTGTGGGAAACCAGAGAGGAAATTGCGGGAGACCTGGTTGAAATTTATGTCGTCCTTAAATATAGGAGAGGTGCCAGAAGACTGGAGGGTGGCAAATGCTGGGAACTATAGGCCAGTGAGCTTAACATCTGTAGTTGGTAAGTTACTGGAGAGTATTCTGAGGGATAGGATATACAGACATTTGGATGGGCAAGGGCTGATTAGGGATAGTCAGCATAGTTTTGTACATGGGAGGTTGCATTTTGAGACGTCGTACAAGGGCAGGACCTACACAGTAAATGGTAGGCCTCTGGGTAGTGTTGTAGAGCAGAGGGATCTAGGAGTACAGGTGCATGATTTCTTGAAAGTCGAGTCTGTCTGTCTGTCTGTCTGTCTGTCTATCTATCTTACACACACACATATATATATATGTGTGTATGACTTGTGAATATGACTGTAATAATATATAAAAATAATATAATGAATATAATTGTGAGTTTTTTTTTTAATGAGACTGCTGCAGAGGTCCTCTTGAACCAGCCTAATTAATGGGTGAGTGCAGTTCCTGTGGGTTCCCCCATTTACTGAACTCCACTGGCTGCCAGTGTGCAAAGTGGGGGTCACAGCCATAGTGGGACTGGGGCAGTGCCAGGCTGGAGGAAGGCTAAGGCAAGAAAATGTCTAACCCCTAACCCAGGAAAATGCCTAACCCTAACTCGCCCCCCTTCCAGAGCTGCCTACGGCTGGAGCTGGAGCCGCTTTGGGACCAGCTGCGGGTTCCGTACGTGTGGCCCCGCAGCGCGTCCACCTCAGCCAGCATGCGCTTCTGGACCATCGTGGTGATGATGGTGGGGAGCAGCACTGCCCTGCACACCGCCCGTGCCGCCTTCAGCACCCCCACAGCGCCGGCTCCGTCAGACCGCCCGCTCGCTTGCTGCAACACCGGCAGCCTGACAGCCCGACCCACCCCTCGCCGCACCCACCGGAGGCCCGGCCTGGTGCTCACCAACCCGGCGGTCCGGCCCGACGCTCACCAACCCGGCGGAGGCCCGGCCCGACGCTCACCAAACTGGCGGAGGCCCGGCCCGACGCTCACCAAACCGGCGGAGACCCGGTCCGTGAGTTGGGTCACGAACCTGAACGTAAAAGCTCCTTGGCCCACAGCCTAGTTCAGGGCACCATGTTATAGGAAAGATAGTCAAGCTTGAAAGGATTCAGAAAAGATTTACGAGGATGTTGCCAGGACTAGAGGGTGTGAACTATAGGGAGAGGTTGAGTAGGCTGGGTCTCTATTCCATGGAGCGCAGAAGGATAAGGGGTGATCTTATAGAGGTATATAAGATCATGAGAGGAATAGATTGCAGGGCTCTCGCTTAACTTTTTTTCCCTGTTGCCAGCCGGGCAACCTTGGTAGCTTTTTAGGTTGCCAACTGACAGTTTAGGTGGTCATTTAAGATGGCTTGCATGACGCGTGCGATAATGTGCTCGGACGAAGTGCGTAGTTACCAGTCGGAATTATACTAAAGGAAGCATTCACATATTATTTCTGCTTCAAATAAAGTCACAAACTAAACATATTCACCAATCAAGACATGATATATCCCACAATGACATGCAGCAAAATTATAAGACAGTATCTCAACTCTTTTTACACATTGCAATTAATGCAATTTCTATTAGTTCTTTCCACTTCCAAACAACAATGTGGTTGGATTATTCAGCATATGATCAACCTGTGTCAATAAATCCTGGACCATGGTAACATATATGCTTAACCATGCATACTACAGATTGATTGATGCAAGCATGTTTTCTGCGTAGGACCGAAAATTACCATAACATGGCCATAGCATGGGTCGTTATTGCTATTGGTACAGAAACACTCTGGCTTCCCACATAATTTATCCACAACAAAATATACAGGTTGCAAGGACCCTTCTTCAGACTGTTCCCCCCATTCTTCTTGAATGGGAGGATCAGTACAGGATGGATGGAGGGGGGGGGGGGGGAGATCAGCGCAGGATGAATGGGGGGGGATCAGTACAGTGTGGATCGGAGGGTCTGTGCAGGATGAACGGGGGATCACTACAGGATGAATGAGGGGAAGGGGAAAAGTGCAGGGTAAATGGAGGGTGGGTTAGTACGGGATGAATGCGTGGATTAGTACAGGATGGATGGGGGATCAGTACAGGATGGATGGAGAAGTGCAGGATGGATGGGAAAGGGGTAAGTACAGGGTGAATTGGGGAACCAGTGGAGGATGGATGGTGGGGTGGCAGGAGAATCAATGCGGGGTGGATAGGGTGATCAGCGCAGGATGAATAGATGGGGGGGGTTTTGATGGGGAGGGGAGCACAGGGGATATCAGTGAGGACTGAATAGAGGGCGGAATGGGGATCAGTGCGGGATGGAGTGGAGGGGTCCCAGGATAAGGGGGGGGGGTGGAGGGGGCGTACGAGAGAGAGGAGGAAGGAAGGTCAGCGCTCCTCGGACAACATCGCCCCGCTGCCTTGGTCGTTGGGAACTCCTCGCTACCGCCTCCCTCCTCCGCCAGCCAACAGCAAGGTGCGGGTCCGGGCGGTGCAGCTCAGAGATCCTATAGCTATAGGATCTTTGGTGCAGCTGCTTCAGAAGGGTCGGAGCGAATGACGGGCTTCGCACAGCGGCTCCATCTCCTCCTCCTCACTGATAGCTGACGCTGCTTGTTTCGAAACAAACCCTCCCGCACGCCGAGGCCTCCCCCTCCCTCCCTCCTCCCAGCCTCGGCGTGCGGGACGGTTTGTTTTGAAACAAGCAGCGGCCGCTATCAGGGAGGTGGAGGAGATGGAGCCGCTATCGCGGCCGCTGATGCCGCTGTTCGGGGCCCGTCATTCGCTCCGACCCTTCCTCACCTAGTATATTTGCCCCGCAACACAGCTGTAACCGACACAACACGTCGCGTTCCTTTTCTCCAGAGATGCTGCCTGACCCGCGTAGTTACTCCAGTTTTTTGTGTCTATCTTCGGTACAAACCAGTATCTGGTTACCAAGCCGGGCAAAATGACTCGCCGTTTAGATTAGATTAGATTCCTTTAATTGTCATTCAGACCTTTCGGTCTGAACGAAATTTCGTTGTCTGCAGTCATACATATAATAATAAATAACAAAACACACAATAAACACAAATTAACATCCACCACAGTGATTTCACCAGGCACCTCCTCACTGTGATGGAGGCAAAGGTTTTAAAGTCTCCGTCTCTTCCCTCTTTGTTCTCCCTCTGCGCTGAGGCGATCCAGGCTTCTGATGTTGTGACCCCGCCGGGTGATGGTAAGTCAGTCCCGCGGCTGAATCCGTGCTCCGCGACGGTTCAAACTCCGCGGCCTGGGATGGCCGAAGCTGCCGCCCTCCAGTCCAGCGGACGCAGCTGTAGTTGCGGGAGCTCCGGAAAACCAGGTCACCCACCTGTGACCTGCGAGCTCCCGACGATGTCCTCCACTGGGCCAGCCGCGGCCGAGCCCCGGATTCAGGTCGCCACCGCCGGAACAGCCCCGAAGTCGGTCAGCCTCGCGTTGGTAAGTCCTGGCTCTGCCTCCAGAGCCTCGAGGTCGGTCGCAGTTGGAGGCCGCCAGTTCCGCCATTAGGCCTCAGCGCAGACGGAGGCAGAGAAGGGGGATACAAGGAAAAGTCGCATTCCCCCGAAGGAAGAGACAAATCATGTTTCACCCCCCCACACACACAACCCAACAAACTAAAATTTAACCAAACAGGACAAAAGAAAACAACAACAAAAGTAAAAACAGACGGACTGCAGGCGAGCCGCGGCTGTTCAACAGCGCCGCCACTTCCGGATGTGTAGGTTGCCCGGTGGCGCTTTGAGTGGTCAGGGGTACCCGGGCAACCGCTAATTTCGAGCCCTGGATTGGGTAGATGCACAGAGTCTTTCTCCCAGAGTAGGGGAATCGAGGACCAGAGAACATAGGTTCAAGGTGAAGGGAAATGATTTAATAGGAATCCGAGGGATAACTTTTTCACACAAAGGGTGGTGGGCGTATGGAGCCAGCTGTCAGAGGAGGTAGTTGAGGCTGATGTAATGAAAGGAAGGTTTTATTTTATGTCTTTGAGGTAATGAAAGGAAGGTTTTATTTTATATAAACTTTTGCATTTTGATTTTTCGTACTTTTCAACAAAAATATCTGTCGTGACTTAAAAAAATAAATAATTACAATGCATATACTTCCACAGAACAAACTTAATGCTGTCCTATGACAACGAAGGATGAAAGTGCAGAACATTTGGCCGTCAAATCCCACTTCCCCATTCAATATAGATGACATCGACACTACTACACAATACCAATGACCTCTTTGGATGCATTCTCAACCACTTACTATAGTCCCGGTACACTCACAACTGTGTCATTCAATTCTGCTCTAACTCCATTTTAGAAGTTTGCAGATGACACAACCATGGTAGGCCGGACCTTGAACAATGATGAAATGGAGTACAGGAAGGAGATAAGAGCTCAGCACTATGGTGTCAAAACAAGAACCTATCCTTGAATATCAATAAAATTAAGGATCTAGTCATTGATGGTGCAGATGTGGAGATGGTCAACAGCTTCATATACCCAGGTGTAAATATCACCAATAATTTGTGACTCCTCCTTCAACCTCCCCCCCTCCCCCCCAATTGACATTTCACACTGCCTTGGGAAATCAGCCAACATAATCAAGGACCAGATGTGCAGGAAGGAACTGCAGATGCTGGTTTAAACCAAAGATAGACCCAACTGAAGAAGGATCTCAACCCAAAACTTCATCTATTCTTTTTCTCCAGAGATGCTGTCTGTTGGGCTGAGTTACTCCAGCTCTGTGTCTATAATCAAGGACCATTTCCATCCAAGTCATTCCCTCTACTCCCTTCTCTAATTGGACAGAAATATAGGAGCCTGAAAGAGCCTACATTCAGCAGCTGCAAAATCTTGCTTTGCATTTATTTTTCCATATCACAGAGCCTCTGATTCAATCCTGACTGTGTAAACTCCACATAGGCAGCACCCATTCTTCCTGCGACTGTGTGGGTTTCCTCCCACATCCCAAAGGCACGCGGGTTTGTAGGTTAATTGGTGTCTGAAAATTGGCCCTTGTTTAGGGAGTGGATGAGAGTGGGATAACGTAGAACTATTGTGAACGGGAGATCGATGGTTGGCATGGACTCAGTGGGGAGAAGGGCCTGTTTCCATACTGTATCTCTAAATTAAACTAAACAATACGAAAAGTTACCATTCTTGCTGGAGGTCAAATTCAATAGCTTTTGATTGCCCCAATACCAACAGTTTTACATCCAGTGCCTCGGAACGACAGTGTAGCATCACATTCCCCATTCCAGCATAATCCTAGACTTCATTACAGAGTCTGAAGAGGGTCTCAACCCAAAATATCACCCATTCCTTTTATCCAGAGATGCTGCCTGAGTTCCTCCAGCCTTTTATGTATATCTTCATTACAGAGCAGTGGCCTTCTGCTTTGTTCACACTTCAACCTTTTCATTAACAACAGTTAAGGAGGAACCACACTGCCATGTTGAAATAGTGCAAGCAGTGAGAAAAGGTCCAATGATGAAATGTCACGTTACAATCGGTAAACTAGGATGCAATTAGTAAATGTGTCGAACGGAGCCTGGGGCGACGGAACTTGTGTTGAATGGAGGTCGCGCCGCTGGGAACAAAGGAGGACCCGGCGAGTTGGGGGGGGGGAGAACAATAGAGGGCCTGGCGCGGGATACATTGTAACTTTGTCAGTGCCATTTATGTGGCGACCATTTACATACCTTGGGTATGCAAGCAAAGAATTTCACTGCGACTTGTCACGTGACAATAAAGTATTCATTCATAAAGGTATCTTACTCCAAAAATTGTTTTAGACTACATCTATGGCAAAAGCAGAAGAAAATATGCTACATGTTTAAGAAGGAACTGCAGATGCTGGAAAATCGAAGGTAGACAAAAATGCTGGAGAAACTCAGCGGGTGAAGCAGCATCTATGGAGCGAAGGAAATAGGCAACGTTTCGGATCGAAACCCTTCTTCAGAATATGCTACAGCTCATAATTGTAAAATCGCATTGTCTGGGGGACCAATTTAGGCATTTGATGTGCTTGTTTTTTTTATTAACTTAGTCTGTGGCGATGCTGGTAATCTTCATGAGTTAAACCATTTGAAACCGGGCTTGCCAAGAATTCCCTTAAGCCCCAGATCAATGCTGCTTAACACAACATGCATCTGGCAAACAGTTTAAGAATTGATTTTGATTTATAGCATTCAAAGCTTTTCAGCCAGATTGTGGAGATTCCCAGGCTTTGTAAATTACCTCGGATTCTTCCATGGCAGAAACTGAATGTCCAGGACTTCGGAGAGGGCTGGTTGGATCCCTACAACCTGCACACAGCATTATCACAGTGCAGCACGCCTTTGGGAGAAGGCTATCTCAAATTTACTGCTCAAGGTACATTTGCATTAGTTGCTACATTACGAAACCTCAACCCCTAATCATTTCATTTAGTTTTAGTTTAGACATACAGTGCAGACACAGGCCCTTCAGCCCATCGAGTCTGCACCGACCAGTGATCCCCGCACATTAACACTATCCTACACACACCAAGGATAATTGACATTTATACCAAACCAACTTACAAACCTGTACATCTTTGGAGTGTGGGGAGAAACCGAAGATCTCGGAGAAAACCCACGCAGGTCACATGGCGAATGTACAAACTCCGTACAGACAAGCACCTGTAGTCGGGATTGAACCCGGGTCTCCAGCGCTGTAAGCTCAGGAAGGCAGCAACTCCACCGCTGCGCCACTGTGCCGTCCCACTTTTGAAACTCTGTGCAGGCAGTTAGCAGACAAGTGCACAAATGGTGCATATCGGCTTGACTCGGCACGATATCCTTTCATGAAAGATTTCAGGTAACCAGATACAGGACAGAGAACCGTTACAAATGAACTTGGTTTGTAATCTCTTGCACTCAGTTTGTAATCTCCAGAACCCGGAGCAGAAATAACATTTTGCAAAGACAAATGACAATTCCATTTAGTCATTTTTTTCCCATGACCGGGCTAATTTTGGACATTCACAATGACTATAAGCTAAGAGCATCATAGTGGGATCGTTCCAAGTTGGAATGCAAAGAGATTTATGATGCAAATCGAGAGCTATCTTTCACTAATGACACTCTTGAAGCAGTTCATTTACAACAGGAATTTTTGTCTTCTTGGCACCGTGGATATGAAACAATTGAATCTTTGGGAAAGAGAATAAAAGCTGGAGAACATTCTGATCTAAAAGTTGCAACTCAACCATCTTCCTGCAATTATGCAGCAAGCTGAAGAATGGTTTCAAGTTTAGCTGGCCCGTGTACATGACCAAGGGTTGTTAAATGCACATCCTGCTATTTAAATATGCTATGCAGGAAAGCAAAATGAGGTAGTAGAAATATCAGCACGCCGGAAGCGTTAGGCAGAAGCAAACACGTGGCATTGGAAAACGATCTTGCTGCAGCGCAAGGGATGGAATGAAAGAGGAAACTCAAAACAGGAACAAGAATCACACTTGGCGTATGAACCACCTACGATAAACAACGCAGCAGTATTAATATAGACTTCTCCAACTTTAAGTAACCCTTGCTTTGCTTCTCTCCCCACCCAAGTACTCCGACCAGTTTAACTGTCTTCCTGATTTAATTTTATCTTTGTATGCTTTGTAGTCAACTTCCCCTAGCTAACAATGATCTATTCTATTTTCCTTCGACCTTCGTCCCCTTTGATGTCTCATTTTCACACCTTACCTTCTGTCTCCCTCTCCCCAGACTCTCAGTCAGATGAAGGGTTTTGACTCGAAACGTCACCCACTCCTTCTATCCAGAGATGCTGCCTGTCCCGCTGAGTTCCTCCAGCATTTTGTGTTTATTTACAACAGAAAGAAAGGGGACTATTCAAAGGCTCGTTAACAATGAGGACCAGGCATAGCAGTTTAAAAGCCCACCTACGACAGGTTACAAAGCCAAACACCTGGCTGAGGGGGTTGGCAGTCTAATAATTGTATTACCCTGTTATTTCATTCTAGATCTTTAAATATACTACAATGCACTCAACAGTGACTGCATCACCTTCAGTTTATAAAGAGACGCAGAGTGACTTTGCTCAGCAACACGGTGATGAGGTTTTTTGGAATAATTTACACACACACATCTCTGACATAGACAGCGGTTAGAGGCTTGAGGAAGAAAAGAGAAGGATTCAACACACAAAACACAATTTCTGGACAAAGACGTGATGGTTGTCTTTCCTTGTCAGTAATGTCAGTGCCTCAGGACACCTCGGATCAGTTGTTAAGATACAGTCTGCAACAGTGGTTCATGGTTCTGCTGATGACAGTGAATAGAGCTTTATTTTACACCATTAATCTGCCTAATGCTACTGACAGCTGGTTCGTGGTGGAGAGGCCGGTCCGGTGCAGTATTTCACTTCCCTGCGTTGGTTTAGGGCTGGTCACTCCCTTCCACCTGGCCAGCCAATCGACAGGGCGCTCAGCGCTCACCCCACAGCACGCACCACCCCCCAGCCAGCCATGACCAGCAGGTGCACTCCTTACACTCACTAATAATATCAAAGCCAACTGATCCAATTCACAATAGTCACAGCAAACACTTCCACACCCCCCCCCCTTCAAATATTTTTAAGTACAAGATAAGGTCTGAAACAAGCTTTTGCTGCATTACATTTAACCCTTCATTCACGACTTCTGTGCTTTAGAGATACAATGTGGAAACAGGCCCTTCAGCCCACACCGACCCCCCGTTCCATGTTATCCCATTTTCTCATCCATTCCCTGCACTCCAGGGTCAATTTACAGAAGCTATTAACCTATAAACCCACACTTGTCTTTGGGATGCGCGAGGGACCCAGAGCACCCGGAGGTCACAGGTTAGGCGAGCAAACTCCACGCAGGCAGGACCCAAGGTCAGGATCAAACCCGGGTCTCTGGCGCTGTGAGGCAGCAACTTTACCACTGTGCCACCGTGCCGTCTAGTGTATCCTCTTCAATGCAAACTATCCTTTGCTACAAATTGTTTAGACTGTCCTCCCCCACCAAAAAAATAAATTAAAAAAAAACATTCATCGTTATTGCACAAAATAATAGCTTGTAGATTTACAAGATAAAGGATGGAAAATGGTAGGAATTAACTAGCCCCTCCCAGTGCGACAGGCTCTTCCAGGTGAGGTGCCAAGTGATACAAACCTCAGAGTTCTGTGGTGATGGTGACAGGGCAGGCTGAACATTTGCAGAGGTAGAGATGGATTTTGGCCAAGCTTCGGTCAACATCTCATGGAACAGACTGAGCAGGGGCATTGGAAAGGAGCAATTTGGATTAGAAGCTTGGGTTGGGAGAGTGGTCTGAAATCCAGGGTGGTAGTTGAGAATTTGGGTGACGGGGACTGTACTGGAGGGCTGGTGCCACAGGATTTAGCTGCTGGCCCCTTGCTTTGTGCAGTCTAAATGGGTGTTCTGGATTAATACACAGGACCTTATAGTTTCTTATAGAAACATATAAAATTATAAAAAGGACTAAACAAGCTAGATGGAGGAAAAATGTTCCCAATGTTGGGTGAGTCCAGAACCAGGGGCCACAGTCTTAGAATAAAGGGGAGGTCATTTAAGACCGAGGTGAGAAAAAACGTTTTCACCCAGAGAGTTGTGAATTTGTGGAATTCCCTGCCACAGAGGGCAGTGGAGGCCAAATCACTGGATGGATTTAAGAGAGTTAGATAGAGCTCTAGGGGCTAGTGGAATCAAGGGATATGGGGAGAAGGCAGGCATGGGTTATTGATTGGGGACGATCAGCCATGATCACAATGAATGGCGGTGCTGGCTCGAAGGGCCGAATGGCCTCCTCCTGCACCTATTTTCTGTGTTTCTATGACCATTGCTGATTAGGCCAGTTTGGGCAGTGGGATGGGAACATCAGGGTTCTGGGTTGCAGGCAGAGTTTGGTGGGTTGGTTAGCAGACAGGAAAGGCATACAGAACACAGTCTAGAGAAACATAAAGTGACCATGCAGACAGGGCCATGGAGTACATGACGGGTGGTGTGAAGGAACAGAGGAATCCTGTTGCGCATGCCCAACGGTCCACGAAGGTAGCAGGACAGACAGATGTGATGTGTGGAAGGGTATGCACGGTACATGCCCTGTAATGGCCATGGTGCAGGATACAGGAGCAGGGAGATGTAGCAGTGTGCAATATTTGGTGTACACGTTCACAGTTCCAGTCATTGCATTGTATGAAGGAGCTGATGGCACTGGAGTGGCTGCAGCAGTGGTCTAGGAGATTGTTGGAGTGTTATTGTCAGGGGAGGCTGAGGCCTGGACAGCAATGGTTGGAGGGACCCAGCATGCCTTGGCGGACGTCACTGATAGGGATGGAGCTGTGCTGACTAATGGAGGGGAAAGAAGAAATACAGACCATTTGAACAAGAGTCTCGACTCGAAACATCATCTATTCCTTTTCTCTGACCCGCCGAGTTACTCCAGCTTTTTGTGTCATCCAACAAGTGATGCTGATCTGAAGAAAATGGCCGGAGGGGAAATAGTGGGAGCGGCAGCAGAGGTTCTTTAAAAGAAGGATACCTGGATGAGTTCTCGAAGGGGCTGTGGGGAGGCACCAGGAGTAGGGAAGAGGAATTACCTAACCCAAGGTCTAATTTTGGCAGGCATAGAGCAGTGGGCCAAATGGCCTCTTCCTGCACCATGAGTATCTATGATTCTACGAGCTTAGAAAAATAATGATTGCAAGAGTACAAATGCTGAATAGCTATCTTCCTTGCTCGGTTTCTCTACTAGGAGATGAATGAGGAGTATAATAGAATATGGCAGTCCCAGGTGGGAAAGGCAACCTCTCCTGGGCACAAATGGCGAAGGCAGAACACCTTCACATTCCTTGACAAGTTGGAAACACGTTGAGGAATGTGAATACGTTGAATCTTAAAATGTCGTTTCCATATGAAGATAAGGAGAGGCCAGTTATCTCAAGAGCAGACAGGCAAAACTCAACCAGACAGATAATGAATATCAAAGGTTAACTGATACAATGTTTTGAAGAATAGGGGTCTACTGCACTCTTTTGTATTGTCGGGCAACAACCGCCAGATTACATTAATCAGCAATTCAGCCTCCAGAACATCATAAAAACCCAAGCAACAGAAGCCCCCCTTCTCCTCAAGAAGCCCACCCTTCCCCTGGTTCTGCAGTCCATCCACTTTGCTCATTTTATTGCCATATTCTCAAACCAGTTTAATTTTAATTTTCAAAAATCTACCAGCATCCGCATTCACGCCCAAAGACTAATTCTCCAAGTGAAGGTATTTCTCCTCATACGAGCACTAAAATCGTCAAATACATATACTATTACCATCTCCCTGGTTCCAAACTCATCAACTAGATCAAAGCGCGTCAACATCTTAAAAACAACAATAATCAACCTTGCAGATCAAGTAACCTTTGCCAGAATTCATTCCGCAGATGCTGCCGGACCTGGACTGTATCATTTTACAAAGGGGACGAGGGAAACAAAAGGGACACTGGCAACATGAACCTCGGTGTTCTAGTGTCAAGACAACAACCTTTCTCTCAATGTCAGCAAGAGAAAGGAGATAGTGATCGACTTCAGGAAGCAAACACACAACCCAATTTGCATTAACGCACCGAAGTAGAGATGGTTGAAAACTTCAAATTCCTAGGAGTGAATATCACCAACAACTTCTCCTGGACCACCCATACTGAAGCAACGACCAAGAAAGCACACCAACGCCTCTCCTTCCTTAGAAGGCTTAGGAACTTCAGCATGTCCACAACAACTCCTTGAGAGTTCTTCTTCACCAGCAAAGAATTTCACTGTGACTTGGAACATGTGACAATAAAACATTCATTATTCATTCAACTTTTACAGATGCGCCGTGGAAAGCATTTTATCAGGATGCATCACAGCATGGTTTGCAAACAGCTCCACCCAAGACCACAAGAAATTGCAGCAAATTGTGGACACAGCCCAAACCATCACACAAACCAACTGCCCTTAAATTGACTCCAATTACACCTCACGCTGCCTCGGCAAGGCCAGCAGCATAATGAAGGACGAGTCGCACCCTGGCCACTCCCTCTTCTCCCCTATCCCATCAGGCAAAAGGGATAGAAGTGTGAAAACGCACACCTCCAGATTCAGTGGCAGTTTCTTCCCAGCTGTTATCAGGAAACTGAACCATCCTACCACAACAGAGAACAGTCCTGAACTATTATCTACCTCATTGGAGGCCATCGGACTATATTTGATCGGACTTTACTGGCTTTATTTTGCACCAAATGTTATTCACATTAGTCGCTTAATCATGTATCTGTACGCTGTGGACAGCTCGATTGTAACGTATTGTCTTCCGCTGACTGGTTAGCACGCAACAAAAACTTTTCAGTGCACCTCGGTGCATGTAACAATAAACTAAACTAAACAATTAGAAGTTAACATCCATTGAATTTGCAGTTTGTACCTTACATGACCTGAAAACCTGTACGTTTGAACAGGTTTTCATCAATCAATATAAAAAATGATCGTTTTGTTTTATTAAAAAAGTGATCTGCGTAGCCGGACATAGTGCGAACTCCATCATCAAGTTCGCCGACGACACCACTGTTGTTGGACGTATCACTGATGGGGACGAGTCAGAGTATAGAAGTGAGATCGACCGATTGACCAAATGGTGCCAGCACAATAACCTGGCTCTCAACACCAGCAAAACCAAGGAACTGACTGTGGACTTCGGTAGGGGTAGGATGGGGACCCACAGTCCTGTTTATATCAACGGGTCGACGGTGGAAAGGGTCAAGAACTTCAAATTCGTGGGCGTGCATATTTCCGAAGATCTCTCCTGGACCCAGAACACTGATGCAATCAGAAAGAAAGCACATCAGCGCCTCTACTTCCTGAGAAGATTACAGAGAGTCAGTATGTCAAGGAGGACTCTCTCGAACTTCTACAGGTGCACAGTAGAGAGCATGCTGACCGGTTGCATCGTGGCTTGGTACGGCAACCTGAGCGTCCAGGAGCGGAAAAGGCTACAAAAAGTTGTAAACACTGCCCAGTCCATCATCGGCTCTGACCTCCCTACCATCGAGGGGATCTATTGCAGGCGCTGCCTCAAAAAGGCTGCCAGCATCATCAAGGACCCCCACCATCCTGGCCACACACTCAACTCTCCGCTGCCATCGGGAAGAAGGTACAGGAGCCTGAAATCTGCAACATCCAGGTTCAGGAACAGCTCCTTCCCCACAGCCATCAGACTATTAAACACAACTTCAAACAAACTATGAACTATAACAGCCTATTGTACTTTATCTGTGTATTTATGTGTGTGTATATATATATTCTATGGTATATGGTCACACTGACCTGATCTGTATTTATGCCTAAAATATTCTGTTGTGCTGCAGCAAGCAAGAATTTCATTGTCCTATCTGGGACACATGACAATAAACACTCTTGACTTGACCCTTACACGATATTAGCTGCACACCTTGCCCTTCTCAAGGTCACCACCTCCCCTCCTTATCAATCAAATCCATCAAAATCGTACAGAATATCTTGATACATCACATTTCATTTTGCGGCGCCAGTGTCTGGTTGCTCCGAGTAGAGCAATTCCCATTGCCCTGTTCCTTCCCCAGAGCGCTGCAAATTAATCTATCTTCATCCCACCCAATTCCCATCTCAGGCCACTGATTGATGCTGCTTTCACCACTCCTAGGGGAGGGTTTGGATTCCAGACCATAA
Organism: Malacoraja senta; assembly: GCA_038087875.1. Taxonomy (NCBI): domain Eukaryota; kingdom Metazoa; phylum Chordata; class Chondrichthyes; order Rajiformes; family Rajidae; genus Malacoraja; species Malacoraja senta. Next base: position 52,165,151 of record CM075983.1, on the reverse strand, counting down.
GTATTCCCTGCGGAAAAAAGTTTTTCCTCATTTGTTCCCCGATCCATCAGCAGATGTGAAGTTGGGCAGAGGATTACAATCAGTTTCACCAATGATGGAATATGGTTGCAAAGCACAAAGATTCAATGGTGGCGCAGCGGTAGAGTTGCTGCCTTACAGTGCTTGCAGCGCCGGAGTCCCAAGTTCGATCCCGACTACGGGTGCTGTCTGCACGGAGTTTGTACTTTCTCTCCGAGATCTTCGGTTTCCTACCACACTCCAAAGACGTACGGGTTTGTAGGTTAATTGGCTTGGTATAAATGTAAATGGTCCCTAGTGTGTGCAGGATAGTGTTAATGTGCGGGGATCTCTGGTCAGCGCAGACTCGGTGGGCCGAAGGGCCCGTTTCCGCGCTGTATCTCTAAACCAAACCAAAATATCAGCAATACACCAGTCAAATATTTAACACGCATTTCTCAACATTTCACTGAGCAATCTCGTGTGTCAGACAGCTACTTTGTGATTAGCATCTCACGATTAAAACTGTCTGCTGTGCTCAAATTATCAATGCCATCACAGACCTCCAATAACCCCAGACACGCACACTTCTTTACTCACAACTCCCTTGCAGTGCAAAGATCTAGAAACATGGCATGTGCTTGCCCAGTGAGCTTGATTAAAACCGCAGCGAACTGCAATCAGATAGCAGAAATATAAGCAACAAGCCGTTCTTTCCGCTTCCTAATGTACTGTTCATCAGCTGGTAATTCAAGCATTAACTCTTTTGAAGATTATTAACACATTGTAATGCAAGAATTGTACAGAGATGTTAGCAGTTCCTTACACTGCACATTTAATGGGGAGTAAGCTGCTTTAAAAAAAAAGCAAAACATTCTTAAGATTGATCTCTTGAAAAAATTATTTGAGGTAAAACACAAAGAAACAAGAACGAACAAGGGTTTTTCCAAAATTGATACAAGAGCACAGGAACAATGAAAAAAAACATTGTTCCGGAAATGTGTAGATGCTGGTTTACACCGAAAAACGTCACCTATTCCTTCTCTCCAGAGATGCTGCCTGGCCCACTGAGCTACTCCTGCTTTTTGTGTCTATCGCCAGATAAAGGGCCTGTCCCACTATACGAGTTTACCCAAGAGCTCTCCCGAGTTAAAAAAAAAAATCAAACTCGTGGTAAGTACGTAGAATGTACGTAGCGGGTACGTCGGAGATTGCAGCTCTCTTAGCGGCTCGCAACGCTAATGGCAGGTACTCGGGAAACGCGGTAAGCTCGTGAAGTTTTATCAACAGTGCGGAGAGTGTCCACGAGAGTCCCCAAGTACCTAAAATGGCTATTACCGTAATTCTCCGAGTTCAAATCAGGGGAAACTCGGGAGAATTCGTGAATTACCTCGTACAGTGGGACAGGGGCTTAATAACTACATTTCCTTCACCAGAAAGTAATCTGGTGGAATGCAGTTTGTGTTCAAGTTATTCAGCTGTGGGGACGCCTCACAGTTAATCCTGCTCCTACCTGTTCCAAGCGAGTCAAAACCACATCTTCTCCTCTCCCCACCTAGTCCACAGAGTCCAACAGCACTCCTCCACAACCAATCAAACTCTTACAGGCAGAAGAATCATGCGCTGCCCTTCACTAATCTGTTTGCCCAACAACCAAGTGCTTGATTTACAGACAATGGGTGCGCAAAAGGCAATGGAATTTGAGAACTGCAAGTAAACAAAGGTTACTGTATATGCACAGCTCTGCGCAGCATAGGATCAAGAACCAAGTCCAGAATTACAACAATTAACACAAAGAGCACTTACAGGGCACTAGGCAAAAAGTAAACGCGATTCAAGGCATCCGATCCTGATCTAGTGGCAGTTTAATTCAAGCTACCACCACCTTCGCTCGACAATATTTCAAAGGAACACGTATCCAACATCAGCTGAAATGTTACTTTTCAGAGAGAAAGAATCAAATGTTCAGACACCTTGGAATGGATGAGGCAGTGCAGAGACAGTAAAGGCCAAGTGTTCCAAACAAGTTGGATTACTCTGCAGTCTCTGTAACTCTAGCCTCTAATGCACTCTCCATTGAAATCTCCCTGGCACACCCTTTCTCTAAATCTTTCTTCCATTGTCAAAATCAGATCTTTCTGAAAGACAATTTTCACCAATTATCTGGGTCAGCCCAGCCCCAGACAAGATCCCAGCTAGATCGTGCCACTTAAAGTCACTCACCACATGTCACAAACTGCACAAGCCTGCTTCATATCTTGTCAGAAAAAATGTGGAAGATGCTGGAGGCCCTCCGCAGGTCAGTCAGCATCCAGAGAGAGAAACAGAGTTAATACCGCCTTCAGAGTTGGAAAATTGAGAAAACAAGCATTAAGTTATACAAGGGGAGGAGTTGAGAGAGTTAAAAGGATTTGGAAAAAAAAAGCCGCCTGATCTATGGCGGCACTATTAACGATCTGGCACTGATAAGACATTCAACAGGTGTTGACCTTCCAGTGCCGAGTCTATTAGCAGCCGGGTGGTTCTCTGTAACACCATCATCAATACTGCCAAAACAAAACATTGACACAAAATGCTGGAGTAACTCAGCGGGACAGGCAGCATCTCTGGAGAGAAGGAATGGGTGACGTTTCGAGTCGAGACCCTTCTTCAGACTGAGCATCAGGGGAGAGGGAGGTACAGAGATAAGGAAGCGTAAGAGATAGCAGGAGGAGCAGCGAGAGAGGATGTTGCAGAGCTCTCGTCTGAGAGTCGGCATACCTCGAGGAGATTGTGCAGTGGAATTCTCCTCACTAATCAGATTGCTGCCAGTTGGATCTTGCTGTGCACAATCTGACAGCCACATTTCCCCCATCCTCCACGATGACTTCACTTGAGGAGCTTTGCAGAGCACTTGGGAGTCATGTGCAGGGGGCAATAAAAGCCCAACATCAAAGGTAAGTTCCTTTATATTCATTATTAATTAAAACCAAGATCAAGTCACCAACTATGTCGTTGGCAAAATGCCAACATCAATACAAGATCGGTCAAAATGTCCTGCATCCCCATCAAGTAATCAATGCTGTTCCCACTTTGTCACGCGATGCAGCCTTTCCTTAAATGTGTAATTGTTCAGCTCAGAATGGCTGAATGCAATTTATCAGTTAAAAAACACACAGATCTCAAGTGGTTGCAATCTGATGCACAGGCTGCTCTTTTCAGCTTGGAGACACACCATGTCCGTGCGAAGAAAGCAGGGCAACTGCCCAGAAATGACTAGTTCCCCTCGAGATATTATATTGCTGATTGATGCAATTTATCAGTTGAAAATACAAAAAGGCAGGGTGTCAAGTATGCAGCTAGGATACATAGACACAAGTTGGAAACCCGAAATAAAAAGAGAAAAAGTTGAAACCATTCACCAGTTGAGAAAACATGTGTGATGAGAAAAATAAGGTTAGCTATTCAGTTCTGCAAATCAGGTCACCACTTGCAAATATTTAACTCTACGTTTATCTCCCCAGATAATGCCAGACCTGTTGAGCAATGCATTATGGTTCAAAATGGCTATATACTCAGTTGGCGTGACCCCTAAAACCTGCGGAGTCTAGAATTTAGCAATACAGATGTTCCTCGACTTACGATGCTTCGACTTACGATATTTCGACTTTACGATGGTGCAAAGCGATACGCATTCAGTAGAAACCGTACTTCCAATTTTGAATTTTTCCCGGGTTAGCAATATGCGGTACGATACTCTCTCATGATGCTGGGCAACGGCAGCGAGCCGCAGCTCCCAGTCAGCCACGCAACCACGAGTGCAAACAACCAATACTCTACAGTGTACTGTGCTGCCAGCGTTTTTTGGAGGCGTACACTGTGTACAGTGTTGCCAGCATGAAAAAATATATAAATTCGCCATCAGCTGGGCAGCGGCTGGTTTTGTTGTGCGCAGGGAACTCGTGCGCTGGTGCCTGGAGTGTTGGAGGCTGCGAGCGGTTGATAAGTGGAGGAGAGGCAGGATGTCACGTCCCACCAACCTGGTGTGGGATGTGAGGAAGCGCTCACTGGGGCTGGAGGATCCCTGGCTAATTCGCTTGTCCTATTTAGGTAAGAAGTGGCTGACAGGCTGAGCTCCAACTCCCCCTCTCCTTCTCTTGTCAGTCAGCCCCTGCCTTGGTTGAGCTTAGCCACTACGTCGTATAACCTTCATTTGAAAATGCATTATCGACTTACGATACTTTCGATTTACAATGGGTTTATCGGAACGTAACTCCATCGTAAGTTGAGGAGCACCTGTATAGTCTAGTTACAGGCTCATCTGTTTAGGGGCAGCACAGTGCCAGTGCAAGTAATGTACCGTTCCAGTGACCCAAATTCAATTCCAACCTCCGATGCTATCCGTGTGGAGTTTGCAGGCTTCCCCAGTGAGCACATGGGTTTCCTCCGGTTGCCCTGGTTTCTCCCTATACCCCAAAGACCTGTTGGTTGGTAGGTGCATTGCCACTGTAAATTATCTCCAATGCAGAATGTAGGAGAATCAGAACAATGTTATTGGGCATGGGTGAACAAAAATAGCTGAAAGGAAAATAAGTGAAGGAATGGGGTTGATGGGAATGGTTGAGAGCCAACACAGACTCAAACGTCACAAGGAAATAGAAGTCAGTTGATCAGCACAAAACAGGTCCTTCAGTCCAACCCACTGAGACGGAAATATGAGAAATAAAAAAAGATCTGTGCAGCAGATTTCTTAATTCAGAGAATTTTTTCATTTTTAGATTTCCTTGCTTCAAAAAAGCTGAGGATGTTTAGTCTTGACGACGTGCAAGGCTGAGATTGCTAGATCTTTGGATACTAAAGAAAAGATAATAAATCGACATGAGATTGGAGAAGGTTGAAGAATAGTCACAAAAAGCTGGAGTAACTCAGCAGGTCAGACAGCATCTCTGGAGAAAAGGAACAGGTGACATTTTGGGTCGAGATCCTTCTTCAGGTCCTTTTCTCCAGAGATGCTGTCTGTCCCGCTGAGTTACTCCAGCTTTTTACTTCCATTTTTGGTTTAAACCAGCATCTGCAGTTCCTTCCTACACATTTTACTTCATGGCATTTCAGGTTTGATGGGGTGTTTAAACAAATCTTAGAAGGATCCTTGCAATCAGGAGTTAATCTCTCATTCACGCCTTTTAACATCTTGCTTAATGAACCATTAAAAAAATGGTTCGATTAGGTAAATATCACCATTTTTAACCATTAATCCCCTGCAACAGAACACTGTGGTTCATACTCCACTTGTAACGCCACATGCAAAGAGTAGAGGACAGCAGACTAGGTTATTACAAACAAGTAAATTCTTCAAATTCTCACTGGATTCCACCACTGTCCTACATTAGGGATGATTTACAGAGATCAATTAATTTACCAGCCATCAAATGCTTGACTGGAATTGACATCTTATCATTTAAACAACAAGTACAATATGAAGATAGATAAAACGCTGGAGTAACTCAGTGGGTCGGACAAGGAATAGGTGACGTTTCAGGTCCAAACCCTTCTTCAGACCTGAACTAAACGTCACCTATTCCTCCTCTCTAGAGTTTAAACCAGCATCTCTAGTTCCTTCCTACACAACTATGATAAGATATTGCCAAATAGACACAATCACTTGCTGTTTCTCAGCGTTTTAAGTAGTAGATCTTTAAAGCGTCGCTTGAACTAGATGAAGTACCTTTTCTCATTCTGGCTCAAAAATTATACCGAGTTAAACTGAACATATCTAATAATACGTTAATGTTGATGAACAAAGTGAAAATCGCTCATAGGATAAAATTAAAATGGAGAGTGGAGAAAAGAACAGGACAGGAACAGGCCCTTCGGCCCACAAGGTCTGTGCCGAACATGATGCTATCCTAAACTAATGTCATCTGCCTGCACACGATCCACATCCCTCCATTCCATGCAAATAATCATCAGGTATAAAACAAAATTAAACCTTGAAGCTCCAAAAGGGTACATGGTGAAGAATTTGACTTTTCTTAGATTTTTGATATCACTGTGCCTTGAATTCTGAAGTCTTTAGTTACAGGGTGGTGAATCTGTGCAATTCACTGCCACAGACGGTTGTGGACGCCGTCAACAGATAATTGTACGGTAGAGATTGACAGATTTTTGATTAGTAGGAATACAGGGGTTATGGGGAGAAGGCGGGAGAATGGGGCTTGAGAGGGAAAGATAGATCAGCCATGATTGAATGGGGGAAGCAGACTTGATGGGCCGAATGTTCTTATTCTGCTCCTGGAACTTATGAACAATTGTAAAAGGATGATTTTAACTTTAATTGCAATACGATCCGCCATAGTGACAGATAACCTGAATACCTTCCACTAGCTTTTAACAGTCCAACTCGAGTGTGAATAGCAACTGGCCTTCATACTATAACACGCCAAAGTTCAGCTAGTACCAACTCTGAAACATTTTGGAATTGTAAATTTATTGATTTAATGTGTATTACATTGTGAATGCCAAAATTTTACTTAATATGAATACTTAC